>JABUQX010094665.1:7500-30000 GCA_015478945.1 Trachelipus rathkii | reverse complement strand
CATGATCTAAACACACATGAGGAAAACTCTGCCTTAACACACCATAGACTTAACATAAAGTTATCAACTTCCATCTATACTAAAAATGATTATAATTACAAACACAAAAATATAAATTCTTAAACTACTGGTTAGACCTGGATTAGTTATGGAAACATACTTAAAACTAAATATAATGAATAAAATTATAAAGTTCAGGTACATTTGCACCCAATTAAGTACTATTACCGGTACTTAATATATATTTATATATATATTTACCTTAAAGTTTAAAAGTATATAAAAGAAAAATCAATAAAATATATTTTTATTGTAAAATTTATTATTACATGTTTGAAATATAAAATAGCATTACCTTAATACTGCAACCAAATGGGCTTTTAATCCATTCATCTCATATAATAGATATATATATTATTATATACCTTATATATAATATAATATCATCATTATTATATTCATAATCTATACTATATATAATTATATATATATAATATATATATTATTATATAATATATATCATATATGATATATATATAATAATATATAATATATATATATTGTCAAGATATATCTTGCCTGAAGGCCATAATTTCGCAATTATGAGATCCACAAGTTTATTTATAATTTTGGAAAAACTTTTATTAATGATTTCGCTAATTATTTATTTAAAGTTAGATATATTTCATAATTCGCTCAATTTTATTATTTATATAAGAGCAAGATTTATTGTTAGACAAATTGGTGATAGATAAAATTATTAAGGCATGTTAATATAGTTAGGTTTGTAATTAATTTAGACTTATCTATAAAAAGATATGATTTTCGTAAAATTACCTAGATATGTTAGCATACTGCAAATAGGTATTTAAATTTGCACAGATTTTTATTATAATGGCTTTTTTGCTTTTTGTACTATCGATCTTCAATGTTGATGATTGGGATATTTTTAAATTATTATTTACTAGTAAAACTCAAAGCTTTTTTATCTTGATTAATTTGCAAACCTGCACGCTTCCAGAACCATTAGATAATTCTCATTGAAGCTTGGACCTAATATTCAGCAAGTTATAAAGGATTTTGATAAAGTTTGAACCCCTAGACAACAGAAAATTATTTATTGGAACTGAACCTCGCGTGTCCTCATCGATAAAATATCGCGACACGTTTTTTTGGGAAGGCCTGTCGAGAAGGAATATAGCCTAAACATTATTTCTTCTCACACTGCTGAATTTCGATACTTTACCTTCTCTTTCATTCTTCCACTGTCTTCTTCCCCTTTTTGTCGACATTAATAATGGTCTATCAACTCTCTTTTGGTGTCAGATGGCTCAAAGAATTAGGCCTAAGGCAAAGAGTCTCCTCGATTTATTAAGGAAGAGAGAAAGCTTACAAAGAAGAAGAGGATTGCTGAATTTGAAAGAGCTGAAAGGAATGCTCAACTCAGAAAGAGGAAGATCATTCAAGAAAGAGAAAAGCTGAAAGGATGCATTACACTCAAAGAAAGAAGAAGCTGAAAGAAATGCTCAACTCAAGAAAGAGGAAGCCAAAAGAGAGAGAGAAAGCTCAACTCAAGAAAGAAGAAGACGATAGGAAAGCTTGCATCTATTAAATAACAAATTGAAGAGCCGAACGCACACGAACTTCGAATCTAGACGAATACGACTGTCATCCAGTCTCATCTTCCGTCCTTTTAAACAGTATCCTCATTCGAACCAACGTTCAAGTACGAATATGCCCCCGTTTCGTCGAATCAGGGCGAAATGGACGCTTACATCAAGTTTTGAAGCTATGCGACATCTTCAAATTGGGATCGCAGTTTATGGCCTCTCTATTTAAGTGCGCTTCTAACTGGACGTGCTTTGTCAGTTTATAGCAAGTTGCCTCCCAACTTAGCTAATGATTTTTCTAGCTTAAAGGAAGCCCTCCTTATTCAATTTTAATATGACCGAAGATGGTTATAGGGCTAAGTTTAAGGAAGCCAAGCCCAAAACAGATGAGGCCCCATTACTATTACTAAATCGGATTAAATCATATCTGTCAAGGTGAGGTGAACTCTTCAAGTTTTCAACCAAGTATTTCAAGTTTAAGCGATTCTTATGGTGGTGATCAACTTCACTGTTGCCCAAAGAACTTAGCTGTTCATCTTAGAGAGACAGGACTCTCTAGTTTAAACGACATCGCTTCTCGCGCGGATAGATTTCTTCAAGCAAAGGGTAAGAACCTTTGTACCAAAAGGAAAGACTTGAACCCTTATGTGACATCTGACAATAACGAGGAAATACAAAGTCATAATACTCAACCCCAACACACCAAAGTTTGTGGAATATGCCACAAAGTCGGCCACGATTCCAGCGCTTGTTATTCTGCACAAAATGGAAACAACAGATTCCACGTAATCGGCCACTATTATGATAATAAAATTTACGCGATAACAAGACAGCGGAGAAAAGATGGCACCCCATAACTAAGAAATAAAAAAATGTTGCATTTACAATTGATAATCTATTAACAAGGAGATTTTGCACGCGTCATGTCAAATGATAAACGATGAGTGTGTTCACGTGAGTAACATATGTTAAAGGACGCTGTTGCCACGTCAATGAAAATCAATCCCCGTTATATCCATGTCATGTCAAGATGATTCAAACGTCCGACATTCCCCATGCCTGTTACGAATGGTCTATTAAATGGCATTGACGTATTCAGTTAACTAAGTGATAACGGGTGAGTGGCGTTAATTGCGAAAAAGAAGTTCGTTGAAAAAACCATCATTCACAGGCAAAAAAAAAAAAAAAAAAAAAAAAAAAAACACCCCTTTTTTTTTTTTTTTTTTTTTTTTTTTTTTTCTTTTTTTTTTTTTTTTTTTTTTTTTTTTTTTTTTTTTTTTTTTTTTTTTTTTTTTTTTTTTTTTTTTTTTTTTTTTTTTTTTTTTTTTTTTTTTTCTTTTTTTTTTTTTTTTTTTTTTTTTTTTTTTTTTTTTTTTGGACAGCCTGAAGCAAGAATTTGGATTCAGACTCCGTTCTATACGGGGTACGTTGAAGCTTTATGTCATATTTATATATAATTATACTTATATATTTATATATATACTTATAATGAAAATAAATAAATATATAATATATAAAAATAAAAAGTTATTTTTAAATTTTTTTTTTATTTAGATATATAAAAAAATATATAAAAAAGGAAAAGATAAAAAGAAAAAGAAAATATTTGGGCAAAGTTTAACAAATGTCAAAATACTTGCAAGAGTACCAAGCACAAGTACCCTAGTACAAAAGGCTCAAGTGACAAGTACAAGTACACTGGTTTTAGAAACTGCAAGACAAGTACTCCAAAAAATGTACCTAAGTACAAGTACAATTACTTGTACTTGAACCCAAGCGTTTGATAATAATATATATATATATATATATACTATCATATATATATAATATATATATATACTCACTCACAATATATATATATATACTATATATATACGTTATATATATATATATATATCATATATATATATATATATATATATATATATATATATATTGCTGGGCATCGTTACTGAAAAAAGAAATTTCTACTAGAAAAAAGTAATTCCGGCAAAACCTGTGAGCTCACTTTAGAGTTTAGACAGCAATGTTCTGTGAGATAAGTTTAGACCTCAATGCTCTGTGATCAAGGTTTAGACCGCAATACCCTGTGAGTTTGATTTAGACCGCAATGCTCTGTGAGTTAGGTTTAGACACCAATGATCTGTGAGGTAGGTTTAGATCGCAATGCCATGTGAGTTAAGTTCAGACCTCAATGCTCTGTGATGAAGGTTTAGACCGAAACACCCTGTGAGTTTGATTTAGACCGCAATGCTCTGTGAGTTAGGTTTAGACACCTATGATCTGTGAGGTAGGTTTAGAACGCAATGCCATGTAAGTTAAGTTCAGACCTCAATGCTCTGTGAGTTAGGTTTAGACCTCAATGCTTTGCGAGTTGTAATTAGATCTCGACGCACTGTCAATTTTTATTTTTAGACTGCAATGACATGTGAGTAAACTTTAGACCTCAATTAAAGGCCTTTTCGTTTTTGTCATTTGTGCTTACACATGTTAAAAAATGCTTACACAGTTTTAGCACGAATTTCGTGTAAAATCGAACTCGACGTCTTTCGCGGTTTACTTTTGTTTATAAACAATTGGAGACAACTTTTGTGATGGAGCCCTGCGATTTGGGCAAACGGAAATAAAAAAAATAACTAATAATAATTTTATTATTATTATTATTATTATTATTATTATTATTATTGTTATTATTTTTTATTATTTTAATAATAATTTTATTATTATTATTATTATTATTATTATTATTATTATTATTATTATTATTATTATTATTATTATTATTATTATTATTATTATTATTATTATTATTATTATTATTATTATTATTACAGACAGACAGACAGACAGAATATCGCCTATGCAAAGGCTTCCAGAATCAATACATCCCATAACAATTCTCCCAAACTTAGTTTTTTTTTTTCCTTTATGTATTTTATTTTTTATTTTTTTATAGAAGTTGTTTTTGAAAACAATTTATTAACTATTTTTGGGTTGTTTACTTTTTATATTTTTTTTATTTAATAAGGATGGGAGTACGGAAGTAACTTTTTTGAATAAATAATTATGCTAGTAGCCAATATAAATTATTTGGGTTAAACTGATCCAATACGGCGTTTCTTATAGTATACTTTTTTTGTCCAGATATCAAATCTGCTAATAAAATTCAAGTAGGGGGAAGGATTTCTGAATAAAAATATTGCAGGTTGGTATTTTCCAATGATATCACTGACCAACAAAGATTTTGCGGCAAAACATTTGAAGGTCATTTTATAGGTAACTTGTTGCCCTTATTCCGAATATGACCTCCTTTCCCTAGATTGGCCTCAGTTTTGAGATAACCAGGTTAGGTCTGAACGATGCGTTTGTATTTGATTTACATTGCCGGAATATCCCAAGCGCGCTAGGTCCGGAGACAATAGGGTTCGGAGAATATCTCTTGCCTACATGACACGAGAACATACCGTTATGTCGAACATTACTTATGAGCTGAAAATGCTACAGAAAATTACTTATTTGATAAAATTTGTACACCGAACAAGCGACACAATCCACGGAATTGTTCGAAATTTACTATGATAAGGTGTAAATACTACTTGAACAACAATCAATGATAAAATTTGATGTCGCGGTAAGGACACGATCCGTTTGCCGAAATATCATAGAACCTGGAAATAACATGACTTTCTACCCAAAATTAATAAAAAAGTACAAGGACCAGCTGAAAATTTCATGAGGAGACATCTCCGATTCCTAACTCAAGTAAACTCACATCTTTCAAATTCAGGCTTGTTATGAGCCAGTGTAATGAAGCAATACGTTGAGGTGACGGCTCGAGGAAGACGTCCATGAGAATAGTAATTGTAGAAATTGATTGCGCGGCATACTTCATTCAGAGTTTAGGTCTTAGGTAGCAGACAAAGACCGCCGTCTTCTAGAGGTCGGGACAAAATAAACCAATCTACCACCCAAAGAGAAAGATCCCTACTTTGCGCGAGAAATTCTACGCGATTGTTTTGAAGAAGCCAGACTAAAAGACAGTACTACTGAAATAATAAATGCCATATAAACTCAGCCAAATTGCCGACCAATCGATGCATGTCTCAATCTCTCACATAGTAGTTCTCTTGTGCGAGTCATTCAGAAGTGAATGGATAAGACAACGCAGGACTGATCATCTCCTAGAAGGCTTTTCCAACAATAGTTTATTTTTACTTTGATCTGCTTAGATGTGTTTTAGTGCATCTGATGGATTCTAAACTAAAGCACAACATCGCTCACAGTTTCAGGAGGTGAACGAGTGATCTCGCTTCGCCTCTGCGTGCTCTTGTGGTAATACCTTGTTTTCCCCCAGTCACACCAAACTCTCTTTGATGGGAAATGTTCCTTTGCAGGTTTACTTTGACGCTCTAGGATATCTCCATCATTGTGTACTACTAACCAAAACCAAAGATCCCAATAATTAAACATCTAACGCTAGAAATTTACTCCGCGTAGAAAAGTTCAGCGCATCGCTTCTATGTGACTATGTAGATAACAGTGACTTTCTTTATACTCATTATTTGCGCATATGTGCCAAATTTTGAAGTCTCGAACGAGTGCATCTCTACTCAATTCATCTCGCTTACGTGAGTTCATTCTACTTATTTGGCTAGGAATTTTCTCATTTGGCGTCGTGCTTTCTCACATATACGATAAGAGTTTTTTCCCAAAGTGGGATCTGTCTTATTGGTTGTGAATTGCGATTTAACCTATATATTCAAAACTTTTCCCAGACCGCTCATGATAGCTTCATCAGCGAAAAAGCATATTTCGGTCCACGTATTTTATCGTGAACATCTTGGCGTTGCGTTTTCAGCGAAACAGGCACACGGCACGCTATTCCAAGGGCCTTCCTCGTATACAGAATTTCACTAAGTTCTTCAGGTCGTCTCCACGCTCTTCTGCTCCAAATCATCTGACCTAGACCTATGGTATGCATTATCTGCAAATAATATTTATATAACATAGGACTTCTCAATCAAACCACTGCTTTTGGTGCCATATGAGGAGTTTTCTTGATTTCTGTGAACAATATGACTTTGGACTTGCAATTCTCACATGAAATTAGTTACCTAGTGTTTGATGTGGTTACAGTGGTCAGGTATGTTAATAGTAAGACTCTCTCTAGTTTCAGTTCTCTGATGGTGCAAGCACAGTGTAGTATTTCGCGCGCGGATGTGTCCTTTGCCGACATCAGTTATATTTATACATTATTATTGTTCAATATGTGCATCCTTTATCCAGGTGGCTTCTATAAAAGTGGTTATACACTTTTCCTCGGGCAGGGGCGCGCGGAGTGCAGAGAAATATTCTTATCAACCCAGTGGTCTATAACGGTATATGATAGGCTCCCTTGCCTCATCCCACCAAGATTATGAAACGCGCAACAAAGTTTGGTTACCTTATTATAGTTAATTACTCCTCTGAGCTATGTGTTCAGCTGTTCCCTAAGTAATTATGTCAGATGATTGCACCTGCGTTTTTGTCAAATTCGCTCACGCATTATGTATCAACTAGTTTGTATTCTCTCTCTAATTGACCTCACTGCATATCACGTCTATTTTGCTCTTCGGCACATAGCGTCGCTATTTTATTTGGTGTAATATATTTTCTCTCTTTTATTGTTAATTCATTTTGTACTGAACGCATGCGTGTATCACGACTATTGGTAAAGCATATCTACTTACCCCGATAGAACGGGCGATTGGCTCGAAAAATCTCACTCTCAAATATTGTGTTGTACATTAAAAGACCGAGCGCTCATAGTCCCTTAATGGTCTCCGCTGTGATTCGCAAATTCAGTAAAAGCTATCTTTTCTGCATCTTAGTCCAATAACTCGAACATCGTCTCCCATAGATATGGTGTGTTTTTTCCTGACGGATCCTCTCTTTTTTGCGCTATCTTAGAAGTTATATCGCCCATTTAGCTACACCCTGTATCACTTTTAGAGATACTGAGTCGGCAGGGGGTGATGCCGTGAGCGAGGGGGTTACGTCAATGCCATTTATAGATACCTAATTCGTACATAAGGCATCGATTGGGTACATTCGATACTGAAACGTTTTGAATATGAATAAGTAGGAAATACAATGTAGATATCATCTGTTGGTGACTCTCGATATAATATCCATTAGACATGATTATCATTTTAGCCGTCCTCTTCTGAGCATCTTTAGGTCAACAGTTCTTGTGCAACTCATACACTGCACATTCCTGATATGTTTACACATATTAATCTTAGGCCGCTCGTGTCGAAAATCGTGACGATGTGTATCACATAATCGTCGATTTACTATACATAATTTTTGATCTTTCCTAGGACAGTGCAGGGAACTGCTTGCATGTGTGGTGATAATATTTAACTTACTTTTTCGTTGCATATTCACTACACTATCTGCACGTTGCACACCAAATCCTGGATAGTGTTTGCTCTTTTCTTCAGTCACTGCTCACATGTCGTAGAGGTGTATATGCGTTCTGCAGGGGTTAAAAATTCATCTAGTTGGTCATAATAGTTGGGCCGAGATTACGTTAAATCGCTCGTGTGTGCTTTGCCTAGATGTGGTGGCAAGAAGTGACAGCTGCTCGGTGAGCTGGATTCCGAAAATTTCTGGTGAGCTAACTTACATTACTCTACGATATTATCTCTGTGTATGTCTCGGTTGGGAATGACCAGTATTTAGATCTATCATGTAATTATCCCTACATCAAAGTTACATAGTTCACGATAGCTAGCACATTCACACTAGTGGGTTCAATTTCTTCCTTTTGTGGGTAACAACAGCGATTCTTTAACCCCATTTCGTTAGCAAGCCAAATAACTTTTTACCGCGACCCGTTTATGTTACTAGTCGTTCCGATGTGTTAAACTTTAGGCGCTCATGTGTTCTGCACCTGCTATAGAGTTGTGAATCAGCTGAAGTTACTCTAGACGTTTTTACAGACATTATGGGGAGCCCAAGACTATCTTGGTCTCCCAAGTTTCATTCCAAAGTATGCCAGATATGCTTGCTTCACAAAGTTAGTAATATTTCTTCTTTGGTTCTGCTGGAACCTTCTTCCACCACAGATGTACCAGAATACATTGGGGTTATTTAAACAGGCTCTTCGTGAAGTACTCATAATGTTCTGAAAATAGAAAAAAACTAAGGCAAGCAGGTGAGATAAATTGTATCAATAATACAGGATCCTCAAAGTACACGCACTCCGGCTTATATAAACGCTATAGAATAAAACAGTACTTTTGGTGTGGAATAATATGAAGAGTTACACTACTGTTAACTCTTTGACAGATAAAATAGAGAATTATTATTAGTGTGCTGATATATACGCGATTAAATATATTGCTGAGGAACACCCTGTATCTCAAGAACTAGAGCCAATTCTGTGACGCACTACTAATCTGTCTATTTTGGTGCCTGAGCTTACTCCCAGACCTATCACAGCCCCGATAATAAACCAACTTCTCACGCGTCCTAATTAAATATTTCCCGCAATGAAAGGTGTAGGCTTCTCTTGAAAGCTACCGCAACTATCATTAGCTAAGTTGGGTGCAGCAACGTGTGACGATAATAAATATTTACATCTCTCTATGTGCGTCTCGCGACCCGCTTAAGGAAGGCTGCACTCTTTCCAAATCGAAAGAGGCTTACATTAAAACTGCGATTTTCACTTCAATTTTGAAGTATGTAAACGCTCATGGCCTCATCAAAACGATTGTTCAGTATATATGCAGTTCTCGATTTCGTGCTCCTCACCATTTTCTCGACTAGAATCAGCGCGGGCTATTATTTCTCGGTTTCCTTAACGTGAATTGGTCGATGTACCTCGCCAATGCTTGTGTGTAAATGGACGAAGATAGAAACAACATGATTTGAACAAGTCTTTATTGTGGTATTCTATAATTCGTAAAGTTTTCTCTGATCTCAGCTGGTGTTCGATGTGTTCTCTTCGAATTAGTTTATTTTTTAATTCAATGCGTGCTATATCACATAATGGCTCTTCTTCTTTCTAGAGTCTCTGAGTGCAATCTCCTTTCCAGCCTCTTGTCATGTGCTTATCATAGATCTTTCTGTTGAGTTTGAGCTTTAACTATCCAACTTTGATACCAGGCTAACCTTCATGTGCTTCTCTTGAGCATTTGTTTGAGGATTCCTTTCGCTAGCTGGGTTATCCTATCTTGTGCTCTTGACTTATCTTGATATATCTCTTCCAGTACATTATCTTTGAGTGTTTGAATCTTTAGCTTATTGCACCTCGTTCATTGTACAAATTTTCTCTAGCAAACTGATCCAACTGTACATTCTTTTCTTGGTGATGCCTCATAGCCCCTTTCTTGCTACCTTCTTCTCCTAATAAATCTCGGCATTGAGCTTTTCTTGCTCGTTTTTACTGTCCTAATTGCTTGTTAGACAATCATAGACACCTCTAGGTCAAATTGGATGAATCTAAAAATTGCAATAGTTTTTCATCCATGTGTACTACTATATGTGTCGTGACTCACAAAGTCGAGCACAGAGTCACGTTGTTAAAGATAATTTGAATAGCAGAGAGAGGTTAAGATTAACGACTCTTCGAATAATTTTCTACGCTCAAGTCGCTGTATGCCACGAACGACTATATTATGTTTAGGCTTTTACCTATTCCTTCTCTCGGATCTATGGACTTCACAAAATATACGCTCGATCGCCTGTCTTTCCTATATAATTCTCCATTATAGGCGTGTCAAGATGGAAAACGCTACGTGGTGTGAGTTACACTAAATTAATATTTTCTGTTGTATGTCTAGGGGGTGCTCTTAAACTATTTTAGTGTCAAGATCTCTTCACTTACATATAACGTGAGTATCCTGATACTATATAAATTTATGAGTGTCTCTTGTGCTACTCAATTGAGAATTATATTAATGTCCCTCTGCGAGAAAGCCGTTAGCTTATAGATAATCGCAGTAATTTAACCTCTCATATTAGAGAGCTTTGTAGTCTTTACCTAAGTTAAATAAACTTAGTGTTCAATACATAATTGTAATAGCCCATGAATCCTCTTAACATTATATATTAAAGAGTACGATCTTGGACTCAATAATAAGTGGCAAAAAGCCGCAATCTTATACTCATCTGTTGGGCATGAAATCTTTGCAAAAATCTCACGTTTCACAATGCATTTAGGTACCACTACTAACATTGGCCAAAGTATCTACACTTCACTATTTAGTAATTTTCGAAAACTATTTAGAACAATTATATTTCTTAACTAGATAAGTCTAAATATTAATCTTTTGACACACGCCCTCAAAGTTTTTATTACAATCAGTTTCTAAATAATTTTATCATATTACTTTAGTCTAATATATATTTTGCTCTTTTAATTAGTATTATATCTCCAACTATAAAATTGATAGTGATTATAATATTTTCAAGAACAGTTAAATATATCTACGAAAATATAAATAGAATATAATCTAGCTATATAAATAAATCAATTAGTCAGTACTAGTATCATGCAATAGTATAATGTGTTCCTCTAATAGTGTATATAAAGTACATAATACTTTCATGGTAATCTCGATTAATTGACAGAAACTTAAAGTCCTAGATGAGAAGTGTTCCCAGATGGTCCATATAAGAAGGATAACATTTGGCTTATTACTTTAGATATCTTAATATTTCATTAACTATTAACTTTTTTTTATTTATTAAATTAATATAATTCAAGTATTTGATTCCTATACAACTTTTAAAATTATTATATTATAATTTTATAATATATTATTAATGTTCTTATAATTTATTATTATAATATAGTAATAAAAAATTAATATTATATAAGTATTAATATATATATATATAATATATATATAATATATATTTAATATATAATATATATATATATAATATATATTATTATTATTATATATATTAATATTATATATATTATATAATACTATATATATTATATATTAATATATTATATATATTATATATATAATTAGTGATTGATTATAACTCCTTTTGTTGCCGCTTAATTAGGGTAATATATTTTATATTATATTTTTAAATAAAAATATATATAAAACTATAACATATTTTAGCAATTATTTAATAATCATGACATATTTGCGTCATAACGCATTCTTGATATATTGTAAGAAGTAAACATGACACATCTGTAACTATATTCATAAAGCGTGGTAATAGGTAAAACAAATATTTTACCTTAATCATCTAGAGAGATTGCGAGAAACCAAACCAGCCTGGTGTTTTCTCATGCGCCAATATGGAAGTGGATCTATCAATTTAGTTCTGAGGAAGATTGGTTATACTCATAGACTCCTCTGTTTGCATGATAAGTGTGTAACACTCGCTCTGAGACTACTTCCCCTAACCCATACAATAAATAAATTTGTGTTCGGGGTATTCTAATAAAGATAGCTTTATTTGCAAAGCAACTGGAATCCCCAGGTACCCTTGCGCGCGCGGTTATGAAATTGCCGAGATGTTGTATTATAGCGCCCATGATCCTCGCTTATCTTCGCCAGATTTCTTCGCTCGTATTTTTGTGTATTTATTTAGATGTTTTAAAATAATTATTTGATGATATTATTGCGCAAATATATTAGTGAGATCGTTGTATAATAAGATTAGTGAAATGTATAAAATCAGTTAGATGGAGTGAAGATGTATAGATGCTGTTTTAACTGCCTTCCAGTGCGATATATGATCAAGGGTGCGTGTTGATGCTCAGCAGTAATCGACATGACAATAGTGATCTCCGTTGGTTAGATTTCTATTAGTCCATCTTATGTAGCTTGCCCAAGACTCTTCTCCTAGACGTTTGGAAATCTATGAATTTCAACGTGAGCAGATTATAATAGCTTAGTTCGGCAATTTATATTTACAGTTTTTGTGCTTCTATACTTGTGCGGGATCAGTATTCACTTTCTCGCACTTTCGGGGTGTTTGTGGTTATACGCTTCTCTCAATCCTAGTGAAGTTAATAATATTGACTTTGACACGCGTAAATTCTTTACCTTCTCACGGTTTTTAATTGTTCTTTCTTTATTTGCATCTTATATAATTGCGATTTAGAGTTATGACAGTATAATATTTTAATAGTGTTATCAACAATAAAGTGTGATGTGAGTTGTGTGTTGAACTAGTGAGAGGCGGACTCCTGAGTGTTGAGTGCGTCGTCTTCTTTCGTAATGGTTCTCGCTCCGTTCTTTGCCTTTATATAATATATAAGTTTTTTGAATAACCTACTAAACTCTCTTTTGTGGGTACGCTGAAGACGCGCCGATAACATTCCTCGAGAGAATAACGCACTCCCCGAGTGTATTTATACAATATCCCTTAATATTAAATTGCTGATACCCAACTCCAATTATTTTCGCGGTTGCGAACCATCACGCTGGTTGACTCTCTCACCACAGGACGCAAGCAAAAGCCTCAGACATAATACTCTTTATGATCCCTCAATATCCACAATACAATTATGATTGTGTAAAACTCTTTGCCTTAACACACCATAGACTAAACAACAACCATCAAATCAACATTAATTTAACATTAACAACATGTCCATCATTCATAATATTACAAACACAAAAATCAGAAAAAATCTGCAAAAGCATTTTTGCATCTTATACCATATCTTCCCAATTTTATCAATACCCGCTCTCGACCCTGTGGAGTATTTCAAAGCAATAGGTAACTATTATACAGTGATATAAACTAAATATTTGAAGCAAGTTTCTAAGTGACATATTTATACTAAAAAATATCTTATGTAAACCAACTTACTATACTTTACAGAACTAAATTGAAGATAAATTCACATAGAAGACGTTTATCGCTTGTATTTAATATTTGTCTCTCAAAGCTAGAGAAGGTCATGTTTATCATACAATGTGTCGAAGCTCTGAATAAATTATGTATATAAGTTTTAATATTGTGTTTTATGTGTTTTTATATATAATAAATAGTAATCATCTAATAATAGCAACAAAGGGTTTTAATCATTCATTAATTATTACAGAAATGTACGGATAATAAATATAGATTTTCTATGGAATAAAAATTATAATGATATAAACAGTATAACGGACTATAAATTATTAAAATATCGTATTATATAATATTCTGTTTAAAATGTGAATTATAAACTAAAGTTTATAACTTATTTTATAACGAATTCTAATTAACGGAATGACTTAAATAATAAATTTTACCCCATTAACTTTTTAACTTTTTAGTGTGAAAAAATTAATAAATTTTATATGTTAACGTCCTCAGTTATAATCATGATTATATAACATTTTATATAATTAGATTAGTGAAGAATTTATTATTTATAGAATTATCTTGTTATTCTGTTCTCAGGTGAATAAATAAAAAATTTCGGATTGCTGTATAGTTAAATTTATTAGTACAGCTCCATAAAGCTTTAGCTAGGTGCATCAATATTATTCGTTTTTCTTTTACAGGACGAATGATTTCTTTTCTCAAAGTTTTAACCCCCCACAAACGATTTACTATCTCAGATATTTTTTCTTCGTGATTATTTTATAAATCATCATTGTTTTATACTCTACTTAAAAAATTCTCTATGTTAAGTTTTGAACAATAAATCACTCGAATTTTATTTAATCGATCATATAGTGTTTGAGTACATAATTTATATAATAGATTATTATTAATTTTTTTTAGTTTGGTGAGATTTTTAGAAAATCTAGCATAATCAATTTGTTTACTTTAATACTCTAATTTCGAGATAATGTCAATATTAAATAAACATTTATATTCTGTCACTTTTTTTGACCTCTCTTCTCTCTACACTCTCGTTATCATATGTTAAGAATAGCATTTTGTCGATTTAGTTAATTGTTGAGGAAGAGATATTAAACGCTACCACATTAAGAGCTTCGCACCAACAATTTATTTCATGCTAAAAACAAAAACATTCGTCCAACTGCGTAGATGAAAGCGTAATACTATGTAAAGAAAATATTAATTGTGCTTATTTTTATAAAGAGTATAATTGATACTTTCTCATCGTTATCCTTTGAATTGTAGCAAACTGCTAGTAGAACACCGCACAAAGTAAGCCGATAAAAATATTATTTTCAACCACCTCAAATTTTGTTAAATTACACACAGATCAGAAAGTGTCATGAATAAAAATATGCAAGAAGTATCGGCTATGAAAGCCGTTATAATAATGCGAAACGCTCGAATGTGTGGTTTCCAATAATACTAGTCGGGGGCGGAGTGTGCTGTTATAAAAATGGACTCATAAGTAGCAAGAAAATGGACGTTAGTGCTTGGTAAATACATATAATTTTTTTTTATATCTCATTAAAATATTTAATTTTAAATAGTTCTATGGTTGGTGTCATAAAATGGCGTCTCGCACCAAATTTTAGGGAACTATGTCATTATCTATATGTACTAATATTTATAGTAGCGAGAAACGATTACAAGATAAAACATACTCAAGAAACTTATTTACGAGAAATATGCTCATTTCAATATTCAAGAGATAACCTCCAAGAGAAGTTCTCCTCATGGGTGGGATCGTTTAGAAACAACATTAGTTGAGAGGTTCGCTCGCACGACGCTGCATCTCATATATATAGAGTATGAAACCTCCTTTTAAAGTGACTGTGTCGCAATCAATTTGTTTGTGTATCGCGCTCGAGGCGATTTTAATGCCCGAGAATAGACACTGTGACACTCGCTTCTTTCTGTAGTGTTTGGCCTGCTACCTGATTGAATAGTGCAGCAATACTTCGATTTCCCTATTAATGTGCATAATCTTGTCAAAACGCTTTTGCGTGAGTAATAGCACAATCTGTGTGGGGTCATTTATTGTAGTTTCAAGCAGGTAATGGATGTGTTTGGTGACGCTGAACCCTAATTTATTGTGATATTGCAACAAGATCCAAAAAGAGATATTGTTTTATTAATCAGGAGAACACAGTTAATCACTCAGAGAATTTTCATTTAATCGAAGAACCCTTAAATTTGTTGTATTATCAGAAGCTATAGACATCATATTATGGCTTGAGGGGAAACTCTCTCACATAAGCACTAAGATATTTTTATACGAGAAACTCACGTACGTTTTTAATGTCTAGCAACCTCACTTAATTTTTAATTCATGAACATATTGTGGCGACAAAAAATAGAGGAAACGCGCACTCTACTTGAGATGATTTTTTATGAGAAGCACACTATTACTCTCAGAGAAATGAATCGAGTTTGCGCAATTCTGTGATTATTAGCACTCGAGTCTCACTCATCGTTGCAGCCGGTGTACGTATTGACTTCAACACACACACACGAATATCCTTTTAAGCTCACCACTACCTATTTTTCGACCGTGGGTATACTCATATTTATTGTATATAATACCTCACTATACTATAGGTAATTTTATTTAGACTTCCTTTTAGGGGTCTATTAAGCCCTATTTTTTTAGATTGATCTTCTACTACTTGTTTTGACTAATCATACTTTTGAGCCAGATACTCACATGGGTCCAATTTTGTGACCCACTGGTTAAATTATATTAGGCTACTCACTTTATTAGTCTTCCTAATAGGTCATAATTATTTGGCCTAACTCTCGGAAATATTTTCGATCCATATACTCCCTTTGGTATATCCATGTGGGTCAATTTTTGACCCTAACTCAGGTAATTATATATAGATCTTCCTTTAGGGGTTATAGCCCTATTTTTATTATGATAGTCTTTACTTGTTGACCATGATATTTCGTGAGTGCTTTATTACTCCTTTATCATCTATATATATACCGTGTAGGTTCAAATTTAGATATACCACTATATGGTTAATTTTTATATTGTCCTTATCCTTTTAGGTAACTTAGCCGTTATATTGTATTACTTTTAACCTTGTCTTGCACCACGTAATATTTCGCCTTAACTATCTTTGTACCATATTATATATATATTATACTCCTAATGGTGTATCTAATTTTGTGAACTCCTAACGCCGTACTTTAGTGAGCTTTATGATGTATTTCCTCAATATCATCTCCTAGTAAGATATATATCAGTACTCACAGTGATATGTTATCTTAATTTATAAGTGTTCATATGAGTATTCTTAATATGTGAGATTGATGCCAGGTTGAAGTATGCGCCTAGGTGTATAAGTGCCAATATATAATGATGTAATATAGTGCCATAATGAGTCCAAATATAGTGAGTATAAGAAACCAATGTAGGCCATATGTATATGATATTTAATAGATGTGCCATAAGTGTATATTAAGTATGCCATACATATATTATATGATGCTCCATAATAGAGTAGTTAGTATTAGCCACATTAGTGGCTCAAATCTAGAGTGCCTACTTTTTTTCAAGCCTTATTTATCTTGGACTCATCCCTCTGATGTCATTAGAAATATGTAGTATACTCTAATAAATGTGGTGTCTACCTAGGTAATAAATAGGTATTATGAGGGAATCGATTGGTGATCATTACAATCTCATGCTATAGAATGCTTCCTACTAGATTTGAGTAATTTTTAATAACACTTATATAAGTACTACTAATATCTAATACTTACTGTGTCATCTGACCCAATTCTGAAGCTTTTTTAAGCTCGAAAAAATATAATTTTACATTAAAAATACTGTCCTTTTAAATTATCACACTTACACACACCACACACACACACACACACACACACATACATACACACAACACATAAAATCAATAACACACATAATAATCAATAAAATAACTATAATAATATCAACATAACTAATATTAAAACTCAATTATAATAATAATAATAATAATAATAATAATAATCAAATGCATACATACATGAAATATACATCAATTAATAATAATAATAATATCAAATAATAATAACTATCAAATACTACATACAATACATTCGATAATTAGTTAATAATTTATTATATAGTGAATAACTAATACTCATAATAATAATATAATAATAGATCGCATTTCACATTTTTCACAGTATCTAATCAATATTAATATGATAATGATTAGATCGCATAATGATAATGAAAATGATAATCGCATACATGATAATGATAATACATTTATTATTATCTATATTTATATTTATATCATTCATTATTATTCATTATTATTATTATTATTATTTATTATTATTATTATTATTATTACTTATTCGATTCAATTATTTGATTATTATTTAGTGCTATATTTCTTATCATTAAATACTAGTTTATTAGCTCATACAAGTATGTGTTATTTTATCTCATTATTATTATTATAGCATTTATTATGTATTATTATCTACTATTATCCTAGATTATTCATTATTAATATGTGTCCTCAGCATTTTGATTACTGCATTTCAATTAATCTTTTTGTTAATTTATGATTGTTTTATTATATATCTTATTATGATGACTATCTTTAATATGTAATTGAAGTGTAAATATTCTATATTCAATATATACATCTCTTATCTATATTTTATTTTATCGCAAATGTTAATTTGTTCACTCTTTGATGAAAAATATTTATTGCCTCCTTATTATTAATACTTGCGATTTACTATTACTCAATTTATCTCATTATCATTATTATCTTTAATCATTCCCCACATCGATTATCATTTAGATTATCAATTATTCTATAGAATTGTAATAATTTTCATTAATTGTCATCATATTGTTTTATCTCACTCTCATTTATTATGGATTCTATTCTATATTTTATTAAGTCCTAACCATACCAATGTGATTATCGGCATCGCAGATATCACTTGTCATTATGTTATCGACTTCATCCTCATTATCATCTATCATCTCTCATCGGTCAAAGTCATATATGACTTGTCCCAGTGCATTACACTCATCATAGTGTGTGCGACCTCCTCTCGCGCCGCTCTCTCGTTCATTCCGTCCTGCCCGCGTTTATGTCCGCCTATCTCCGTTCATTAATTATTATATATTATGTGATCGTCATTATTTTTATCTGAGTGTATTATTATGTTTACTCCTCGATTCACTCGCCTTGTCACAGCTTATTCATACTATACTCAGTATCTATAGGTTCTTATCTACGCTCATTAAAGCACTCGTCGCGTGCCCGTAGACACGCTAGGTGTTACTCTTCGTCCGCTTGATTTTGCTCTGACTCCTCGCAGCGACATATTAATTTATTCTCATCGTGATTACATCCATTATTGATTCTCCTCATAGTGTCATTAGTGAAATATTATTGTATTAAATTAAATATATACTATTTAGGATCTGAGAAATCTGTGATAGAGTTTAGGAGTGATGAGAGGAGGAGGAGGAGAGCAACAGCAATGACTAACTAGTAATTACAATTAGGTATATTCAGGAGTTACACAAGCAGGATTCCATTAATTACCTTCTTTTTACATATGTGCATAACAAATTGGCACATAATTGTTACGTTTTCTTTAGATCACTTAGCAAATAAAAAAATTACAGTATTAGTAACTTTCTCAAGTTGAAGTCATTTTATCGGTAGATTTTTATGAGTGTGTTTCTATAGGTCGCTCTGATTCAGTTATTAATTTAGGTTTAGATATATATCAATAACTCATAGACTTTGTTTTATAACATTTATCAGTCGAAATAGACAGCAGAACACTCACTCACATCATAATAATAATAATAAACTGTAATAAATACTCATTATAATAATACATGAATAATATAATATTATAATATATATAAATACTACTAATGGCTACACTTACTAAAGATTTTACATAATATAATATTTGGTAATGTCTTTACTTAATAATAATCATTTTTCTACTTTTAATAGATTTCACATATAGATGATTTTACTAATAATTTCTTATTAACTAAATTTTGTTTTTAAAAATATTAGTGATAAAAATATATTTATTTACTTAGAAAACGGTTATATATAATTAATATATATTTTTATATTTATTATTATATTATACTACATATAATATTATTAATTATATATTATTACACTTTAAATTAATCTATTTATTAAATTCAATTAGTTATATTATCTATATCTCATTAATGATTAAATATATATATAATATACTCAGGTAAAATATCTTCTCAGTATTATAATTCTATAATTAGAATGGTTTGTGAATCTCTATACACCATAATATGGCGTAGTTATTGTGGTATTATTTAGTGTATGCTCATTATTTTGTTATTTTTTATCTGTACTCTTTATACTTGTGCTTTACTTTCTGCTTTACTGCTTTTTTATTAATATATTTTTGCTTTACTGCTATTATAATTTTTCGCTATTTAATTTGTCTTTATTATTGTTAATCATTTATTATTCTATCTTTACATTGTTTATTAAATACTCATTGATTATTACTACTTAGCTCAGTTTTAATTCTATGTGCATTTTTTATATCATATTGTTTATTATCTTGCTTTTTAAATATCTATTAATTATTATTATTATATAATTGTTGTCAGTAAGATTAAATATAAGCCGGAAGACGGCAGTCTACGCGGAAGTAAAAGCCGGAGCCTCCGATAGCCGAGAAGCCGTCGAAATCGGAGAGCCCCTGTGTGATCCGCGTGAAGACTAGAACACAGTCGGAAGCCGGCAGCTGTAAGAATAAAATTTTCTCTAACTCATATATAGATACAAGGGTGAAAACAAAATCGGGTATCGATATTTGCTAGTCTTGTGTTATTATTTGCATAATATGAAGATGAAGCCGTGAGCCTCTGTGGAGCACGGACGCCTCTGGTAGCCTCGGTGCCGGTGTGACGTAGCGCGCGTAGCTCTCGAGAGCACTCGTGATCTCGCAGATGCTCCGGACTGAGCCTTGAAAGCTCTATATAGCATTAATTTATTTCTAGATATAACTTTTTTATGGCAGTGTTAACATATTAACTTCTTGCATAATGTACCTGAGTGTTAGCTTCGATGATCTCTTTTCTGCTGTCGCGTTTAACAGCTAATCCGCTCGGTGTAAGCCTGCGCGATGTCCGTAGAGCATATAGCCAAGAGCTTGGTAGCCGGTGAATTTACGGAGACGACCGGAGCCGGTGTACCGGCAGTACCTTAGAACGCAGTAAATCAAGTGAAGTGACATAAGAGAGTGTAGTAATCCATATTATTTACACAGAGTTTGTTTTGTGAGGAGTAAAAAATTATTCGTGGTCAAATAGCGTCTCTGGAATCTGTAGACTATTCTGAAATTGGTGACGAGACGATATATAACGTCGTGGAGGCTGGTAGTTGAGAGTGTCTCGTGCATAAGCGCGGTATATACCGCGTATAGTGCCTCATGTAGCTCGTGAGCCTTTAGGCGGTAGCTCGAATAGTGATACTTTCAAATTCTTGTTCTCATAGATATATTTCTTTGCTTTATATAGATAATTCTTTCTAATAATTGTGGAGCTTCTGAATCGAATTTGAATAAGGAGACCTGGCAGCTACGTGAGCTGTGTCTCCTCGAGTACTCGTTAGTATAATTATTTGTGCAATGCATAAATATTTATGGAATAACTCTTATAAATCATTTGCGCGCCAATATGTCTCGGCTGCTAACTATTTGAACAATAGATACGGAGTTGGTGCGGTGCGGTGCGGCACGGTTAGCCTCGGATTCACTCGCTGGTTTTGAGCTGTGCGGTTGTGCTTGAATCTCATATATGTGTGAATTTATAAAAAGTATATTAGTAGACGGTTCGTTGATGCTGCCTGTCAAGCTCACTTATAGGGTGTAAGGAATGAGGTTCCGTAGTAAAATAATTTCTATCAATTTACTTTCTGGAAAAGAGTGAAAGTGAAAAAGATCATTCAACCTCTTTAACTCGGAACACCAAGATTTTTGGCTCAAAGAAGGATCACTTTATTATTGTTTACTGACTTATTCAGTGACTATAGATATATAAATAAACTCGCTTATACAATAGGACATCTGATCAAAGTCTCTTTGTCTCGCTCGTTATATAATTTTCTGCTCACGGCACCCTTTAACTTTTCTGTACTTTACTCTGACTTATTAAACTTTCTGCTTTACTGCTTTAAATTTCTTATTTTTACTGTTTTATTAATAATTATAATTGTTTTAACTTAAATTTACGTCATGATATATATTTATTTTATATAATCTTTATGTTTTTTATATATTTTTAATATATTTGTTATTTAATTTTGTTTATTTATTTTATTTTATATATTATATTTATATTTTTATTTATTTTTATTACTTTATTTTTATTATTTTTTATATTATCTTTATTTATATATATTGCTTAATTTTTATACGTATGTATATATAATTATAATATGTAATTATGTTTTTTATTATTATATGATATATTAAATACTTTATTATTATTTATTTTTAATATATTATTTATTTTTATTATTTATATTATATATTTATTTTATTATTATTTTTATTTTATTATATTATTTAATTACCTTATTTTATGTTTTATTAATATTTATATTTAATTTAACGTATATAGTTATAGTTAATTGTTATTTACTTTATGCCTATTGTTATTATTATTTATAGTAATATAATCATACATAACACACAACACCACATCAATATCACTACTACATACACACTAATACTATAACTAACTCACACTACATCTACTCATCACACAACATCTAACACACACACCACACACACATTCACTATGACACTTATACACACATTCCACTATATTGACCATACTTTATAACACTAACATTATCACTATATACACTCGACACTTTTAACATCCACTAGTCACTATGACTACTTATAACACTATAATTTCTCACTATGTAACATACTTATACATTAT
>JABUQX010094665.1:0-2500 GCA_015478945.1 Trachelipus rathkii | reverse complement strand
GCTTCGGACTCGATCGAAAAAAGTGCATATTTCAGAGATGAATCCTAAGACGTTTCGAATTGCCTGAATTTTAGAAGAGTCTGAGAGACATAGATTTAAACAATGTGCTACACAATGTGTGTATAGAGCTTTAGGATACTCATTCCGAATAACAGATTGCACTCCTCGGAATTCGCCTCTCATGGAAGAGGCTCCATCATATCCTTGCCCTCTTAAATTTTCGAGTTTTAAACCAAGATAGCCGAGTCTCTCCAAAATTACATTTGCCAATGCTTTCCTTGAGATATCATAAACCGGAACAAATGATAAAAAATCCTCTCTTAAAGTAAAAGGAGTATCACCTCCATCACCACCAATCGCGTACCTTACACAAAGTGAAAACTGTTCTGTTTGGGAAATATCCGTTGTTTCATCAGCTAATACTGAAAAAATTTGTTTTTATTAACTTCTTCCACTATTTTCCTTTGTAAAAGCTGACTAAATGACTGTATGATTTCATTCTGTATCATCGGACTCGTATACATTGAGTTTTTGGACGATAGAAGTAAGTGGTTCTTCAAAACCTGGTCACCTCCATTTGCTCGAAACCTAAGAAGGCTTCTAAAATTTCCGTCATTTTCAGCTGGAGTTGATAATTCAATACGTCCAGAGTCACTTGAGCCCCTTAATGCAAGACCTTGCTGGCCACATAAACGTATAGTTTCAATTATTGGTACAAGTTTTTCTCTATTTTCCTTCACATTTTTCTTATTTTGAGTGTCCAGTTGTTTGTCTATGCTTTCGATTTTTTCTGAATAAGAGCTTCAATATTATCTTATATATATATATATATATATATATATATATATTTGTAGTTTGTTTTCTGCTGAAAAAATTGCACTGTCGATAATTTCGGCTGCAGCCCCCTCAGCCCCCCCCTGGCTACGCAACTGGCAGTAGGTGAAGATTACTTTTTTTTTCTTCTAAACCTATTTTAAATATACTATTGATATGAAAATGATTGGGTGAGTTCCTTCAATTTCCGATCTGAAATAAATTTAATATAAAAGGAACCGTTAAACGGTTATATATATATATATATATATATATATATATATATATATATATATATATATATATATATATATATATATATATATATATATATATATATATATATATATATATATATATATGGACATTTATAAGAGGTTGACTCCGTTTATAGGGGGAAAATTTTCGATAAGAAAAACAACGAATTTCGAGTATTTTCTTTATTGTGGCAATTTCTATTATTAGCGTTATTTGCATATATCTATGAATTTTAATATTTATTAGGTAAATTTTTTATAAAATTATAAAATATTTCTAGTAATTATGACATTTTTAAGAAATTAACAAAGATTATTATTATTATTATTATTATTATTATTATTATTATTATTATTATTATTATTATTATTATTATTATTATTATTATTATTATTATTATTATTAATATTATTATTATTATTATTATTATTATTATTATTATTATTATTATTATTATTATTATTATTATTATTATTATTATTATTATTATTATCATTATTATTATTATTATTATTATTATTATTATTATTATTATTATTATTATTATTATTATTATTATTATTATTATTATTATTATTATTATTATTATTATTATTATTATTATTTAACTTTAATATGAATTTGATTTTTTTTCTAAGTTCTTTATTTTTATTCTTCTTTTATTTTCGATTATTACTATAATTTATGGGAGTATTTTTATTTTAAAAAAACTCCACCACGGACCCGCGAGCATAGCGAGCGGGGCACCCCGCTTTAGCGGGGGACGTGGATGATACGATCAAAAATAAAATATATAAAAATATCAAATATCAATTTATTATTATCATGGCGTCTCTACAAACTTTACGTACATTCATCAAATTTAAACTGAAATAAATAGCCTAAGCTTATTCATTTTTATAAGACTATAGGTGTGAAGCACAAAAAAATATATATCAATTTCTTTTTACTTTTTGTTAATATTAATTAAATTACATTTGAAAATCCAGTATTTACTAATGTATTTACCCTAAAATCATAGAAATTATTTTACATTTTTCATTGATCTTCGTTCCTGGAGTCAACCTCTCTTATAAATAGAATATATATATATATATATATATATATATATATATATATATATATATATATATATATATATATATATAAAGAAGTATGTATATAGTTATATGTTAAATATATATATATATATATATATATATATATATATATATATATATATTTTTATTTTTTTATATATATATATATATATATTTATATATATATATATATATATATATATATATATATATATATATATATATATATATATATATATATATATATATATATATATATATATATATATGAAGCGGCGCACGAAAACGCGAAAGGTTTCACGATAAATGCGAAACGTTAACACCCAAACTAATGGAACGAAGCACAATTG
>JABUQX010094664.1:0-5000 GCA_015478945.1 Trachelipus rathkii | reverse complement strand
TCCTCATAAAAATTCCCCACATGAAAATAATCGAACTTTTACTTCTAAAAGACCTAACCTAGATTCTGTTGACCGTAAGACCCTTGTCTGTGATTTTTGCCATTGTAAAATCGGCATCAAGATGGCGGAATGCTTACAAGATTATCTGGAAATTTGTAGCTTACTGCAAGAGAAAGGTCACGTCATAGACTGACTGCAGAACACGTAAATCTGTTCCAACATCTCTCCCAACAGAAAGTTCGCAAGGCTGTTTGTCCCTTTTGCCGAGGTCCTATCAACCCGGGATGAAGTGTTTTAACACCCTCCATCTCAAACAAACGCCAAAACTCTCCGAACACTCATTACTTCTAAGTCTTCCAATGAACATACTCCTAATGAACATTACGGAAATCTCCTTAAAAGGAACGAAGTCCACATCAAACGGATATGAGTGTTCCGTTTGTCCCTAGTCCTTCACATTCTCAGGATACTAATTCCAAATTACCTAATACTAATATACCTAACCCTTGTGTACCTAACACTTGTTTACCTAAATTCTAGTTACCTAACCCCTGTTACCTAATTCTAAGTTAACCTAACCCTTATTCAATTACACTACTTTACCAAACTCTGTGTACTAATGCTAATTTTACCTAACCTTGCGTACTAATCCTAATGTATCTAACTGTGTTTACCAAATTCATATAGTCCTTCTTTAACAATGTTAAGTTCACCAGTTGTAAGTATTCCACCTGTAGCGACAAAGTCCAACACAGATTTTTCATTTCTGTTTTCCATTCATGAACATGGAATCATTCACTTACAATTCACAACCCAAAGAAACGTCTTCTTCCTTAATTTCTGACCACAGAAACACTGAAACACCCACACTTCCTGTAACTCTAACTGAAACTACTAAAGAATTACACAGTCATGTACGCACTGTAGCTGTCAATTGTACACATTTCACCACAAATCAGTTAACAATATCCGTAGCTTTTGAAAAAAATAGCCTTAAATTTGAAAGTTGTATTGTTGACACTGGCGCCAGCATTAGCTTGGTTAGCGATGAGGCCATTCCCCAACAACTTAGACATCTTATAAAACCTTCTAAGGACATTGGAATAAATGCCATCAGCGGCTTAACACATGAACACACAGTTTCCATTGATTCATACATAGACATTCCATTACATTTCCTTGATAGTGATTTCTCCACTACACCAATAAATTTCATAATCATACCCGGAGAAATGATGCTAGCCCCAGTAGTATTGGGTGCGACAGCCCTAAAAGAAAATCATTTACTTCCTGATCTAACAATGCGTAGATTGATTAAGCGACTCGGTAACAAGTTCGAGTGTATCGTTAAAGATACGAGTCCTTCTCACACCAATAATGGTCAGAAAATTCCTTTAATTACCTACCCCATGACAAAGATAATTTAACGTAAAAACTGCGTTGTATTCTTAAGTCAGATGGTAATGCTTTCATATGAGTAATTAATTTTAGCCTAGGCTCACCTAACCCATCTGATATATATATATATATATATATATATTATATATACATATATATATATAATATATATATATTATATATATATACGAAATATATATATATATATATATATATATATATATATATATATATATATATTATATATAAGTATACTATATATTATATATATATATTATATATATATATATATATATAATTTTACGGTATATATAAAAGGAAAGAAAATATATAGTATGTCTATCCCCTTCTTATAAGGAGAAATTATATAGCCATACATATATTTTCCTCCGAAACCTTGACTCATGGTCATGGTTTATGACGATGTTGCAAGGGAGTAGGAGGAGGTCAGTTTCATATTTCAGATGATGTCTCTGGATGCCAATGCAGCAGTCATCCTACGGTTTCCATCCGAAGTTTTCAAAACAACCGAATACATCCGGTGGTAATGTACTAAATAATGTAAGGTACACTTTTCAGTTTTGTATTATTAATTATTATATAAGATGTTGTCTTATCTAATTGCTCCTAAGCAAAAATAAAATTTCCCCAATAATTCCTAATTTACTTTTGGGGATCGCAATATTTCTAATGAATGGTTGGTTAATATAGACCATACCATGAAAATTTCTACTTTTAAGTAATGTTATGTACAATTATAAACTTATTATCGAAAAGATAATACTTCGACGAAAAATATTTTAATAAATCTATTTATTATCAATGTCAAATTACTAATATATTTTTTTTGTATTTCCCATCCCATCTCCCAAGAAAGTTCGCTGTTTTCTAAATTCTTACTGTTCTTACTGTACCTGTCCTATCGTAGTTCCAATTAATTGTATGGTTTGTAAGGTATAACTTACTAATAGTAGAACCTACAGATACTAAAAACATTCTAATGGTATTAGAGGTGTTTAACGCATTTAGACACCTGACTCCCAAAATACTAAATCACCCTCTATCTCTACCTCGTAAAACTAAGTTTATGCTCTGTTATTTATCATGCCTTCGAAAGTAAGGTGGGGTTTTTAGGCTTAGTGGGGGAGAGTGTAAGGGTGAGTGTGGAGTTCAGGTCACATTCAAACAACATTGGTCAAAGTGTGGACCAAACCCTAGAATGGAATTCTTATTCTGTAGAATAAGATAGTACATTCATTAAGGTTAAACTGCTGCATAAGTAAATTTATTTTTTGTCTGTATATTATTTACTCGTTGGTTTTTATATGGGTTTACTAAATCAGTTTTTCTCTCTTACAGTAGACATCCCCATGTATTTGTAAATTATAATCTTAATTATAAATTTAACACAACACACAGTTCAAAAAGCTTATTAAAGCTTAACGAGTATACTTACCAAAGTATAAATGATGTTATTCCCATCAAATCATTAATGTTGATGTACCCAGGAATTTAGGGAACACTTACATAATAGGATCGATATTCTCCCAGGTATGTAATCATGTTTGAACTTCTAAGACACATTTATTTACCCAAAGTTAGTAATGATATTCATCATTTTCCCCTTTTTGCTTTTTGATTACAGTCCCTTCCAAGGTTGATATTCTTCAAGAACGTCACTTCTCTTGACTCACATTACACAAGACCCCTCATTGACAACGTTTTATCGTTAGGGTAAGATCTCTCTCATTTTATATTTAAGTGCTTCCTTTAATTAATTGTTTAATAGTCAAATGCCTTAAATAAATTCAGTTCACAAAACTAATTCCTGTAATTTTTACAGGGTCTTTATTTTTGATTCTAGTCATCTTATTTTTGGGTCCTATTTCTAGGACATAGCAAGAACATCCTTATTGTCGGATCCTAAATCTGGAACATAACCAGAGATTTTATATACCGGTATATAAATCTAGTCATATAGATATACTATAAATCTAGTCATAATCTAGAATAATAATATTTACCTAGTTATTACCTTGTTTTCGTTGAGATTGTTCCACAATTAAATACATTTTCGTATCTGGAACCTTCTCAACCACACTCTAATATAGTAATTATTTGCGGTTCTGGAAAGGAAAATTATTAAACAAAGCAATACCAACTCCATAAAAATACTCGGATCGTCTTCATCTGTCCATCTATCAGCTCACCCCTTACTCATCAGATAACTGCTCTGAATGTTTATTATAACTCTCTCACTCGAGTCTACTACTTTTCTATAAGTGTATATGGATTAATAAAGATCTTTTTACTTCTTTTCATTCGCCCTTCTACTTTCTTCATTCTCTATGAATGGAGGCTCGTACAACATATAAGCCGACACAAGGAACCAGGAGCATTTGGTCGAGCAGGAGCATGATAGGAAGGATCGCACGCTCCTTCTTATGATATTATTAGCCTAACCGTTAGTAATCTGTAATTTACAAAAAGTGTGAGAGTAAGTGGGCTGCGTGCGTTATGCTGTCTCCTCTTTAATGATTAAATAAAGCATGCCCCTCCTTCTATATAGGAGTCGCACTAAAGTTAATACGTTTGACAAATTAAAAGGTTAGCGCAACACATAACTCCACTATGCCGTTGAGCTCGAAACAATTTTAGGCCCGCAAAGGTCCTCACCTATTAGGCGCGTCCTCTATTAGGCGCTTATGAGTCGACTTTATTTACTAATTGTAGATTAGTAGACCAATAAATAAAATATAACTTTATTTAAGTCGACGTTATAGGCGGCACTTTAAATCGAACCACATAGGGTCCGTGCATCGCGTACATATTAGTGCGTTCTTAGTCCGCCCTGTCACTTGGTCGTGCGCGAGCGGTAACAGAGTGAGAAGGCCTCAACTCAAAAAAATATAGCCTCGACGCCCAGCTCTGCATATATATCATATATATTATTAAATAATATATATATATAATTAATAATATAGATAATTATATATATATATATTAATAATATATATATATAGTATATAATATATTATAATTTAATACTATATATAATAATATATATTGTAATAAAAAACTCTAAACATTTCTTTTCCATTTCTATTAGATTCTTTTTTGTTATTTATTCAGAGACAATTTTAATGTATCTCTCATGCTTAAAAGAAATTTGGCCAAAATGTTGATCGTAGAAAGGATACCACGGAAAAATAAGTAATTCAATTTTTAGATGTTATACCTAAAATGAATTACGTAAAGCAATAGAATTATTGCGTGTTATAATGTGATTTAAAGATTAAATAAATGATTGTGAATCGGTGTTAAAACTTAATAGATAATTTATATTTTTTTATAGTTCCCTTCTATTGAGCCTTGAGTTTTTCTCCGCCATATATACCTTTTATTATGAAAAATCTTCCTACTAATTATGGCCTCTGGAATTAATTCCTTGTAGTAGGTTATGTATTTAAAAAGTCTCATTATTATTATTTAATTATTTGCGAAAAAGGTAAATTGATAAGCAATAAATTTATACGATATTATATTTATTCAATATATATATATTTAATGTATTTAGTTATTTTATTATTTTTTAGGTCGGA
>JABUQX010094663.1:27500-29872 GCA_015478945.1 Trachelipus rathkii | reverse complement strand
TATAATTTTCAAATGCTTTATTGATTCTCGGGATTCGATCGCAAAAGTCTAAAATTTTATTAACGTTCAAAGTTTTTTCTCTTCATAGATTTATCCCATTTTAAATGTTCACATATCATTATCTATCCATCATTATTTTTATATATCTACCTTCTATCTATTATATATATGCAACTTCTTTTTATCTATCTATCTATCAATTTATTTTTCACATATATATATATATAATATATATATATAATATATATATATATATATATATAATATATATATATATCGAATATATATATATAATATATATAGATATTATATATATATGTATACTACTATATATATATATATATATATAATATATATATAATATATATATATATATATATATATTATAATATAATATATAATATATATATATATATTATATATATATATATTATATATATAATATATATATATATTTATATATATATATATATATATTATATATATATATATATAATATTATATTATATCTTATATATATATATAATATATATATATGTATATATATATATATATATATTAGTATAATATATATAATATATTTTATATATATTAGTAATATATATATATATATAATATATTATAATATATATATATATATAATTATATATAATATATATATATATAAATATATATATTATATATATAATAGTATATATATATATTATATATATAATTATATATATATATTAATACATATATATATTTATATTATCATATAATATTATATATATATATATATATATATATATATATATATATAATATATATTATATTAATATATATTATATATATATATATATATATACTATATATATATATATTATTATTATATATATAATAATATATATATATTATATATAATATGTTTTATTAATATATATATATATATATATATATATATAATATATAACATAATATATTATATATATATTATTTATATATATACTATTAATATAATATATATATTATAATATATATATTATATAATAATATATATTATATATATATATATATATATATATATATTCTAATTTTTCATAAATAATAAAAAATATAAAACAATTTTAACTTTTTGTTGTTGATGTTGTTGTGCAGCTGTAACTGCCGAATTTGTCACTGTTGTTGCTCACATTGTGGTTGGCTTTACTGTTGTTATTGATCCTGCTGTTAATGTTGTTACAATTATTATTTATATTGTTCATGCTGTTATGTTTGATGTTGTTTTAACGTTAAAGCAGTTTCTGCAAGTAAAATTGTTTTACTTTATTATAATTATTCACCTTCTTTTATATTTTCGATCATTACCGTTTTCGCTGTTGAGATTTTTGATATTAAGAATATTTATTTTAATTTCCGTTGTCATGAATTTTGCTGTTAATATTGTTAATATTATTTTGATTTTACAAGGGAGGAAAAAGACGACACTGTTGCCATTCTTGTTCTTGGTTGTCATTCTCAATTTCTGGCACGTTGCCAACAAAACCGTTTTGTTGATTAAGATAATAAAATTCAATCCATTAATCTGAAAGAAATCCCCATTTTAAACGCAAACAGTTTTTTTTCTTCTTTTACATTTAAAAAAATAAACAAGAAATGAAAGTAAATAAAAAATAATGAACAAAAAATGAAAAATAAAAGTAAATCTTAAACAAAATAAAAGAAAAATGAAAATGAAAACAAATGTTTTAAAAAAAATGATTTTAAAAACCATATCATAAAATTTCGAAAAATAAACATTGTCCTGTTATAAAAATAAAAAATAAAAAAATCTTGGACTTTCAATTCAATTTGTTCTGTTAGTCAATATTTTTGAGAAAACTGAGAAAATAAACTTCAAAATTTTTCAAATCTTAAAAAAGGCTACTTATATATATATATATATATATATATATATATTATATATATATAATAATAATATAATATATAAATATATATATATATATATATATATAATATATATATATAATCAGAGGTGGGGCACCCCCGCTCATTTAGGGTAGTCGCTAGCACACTTCCGCTCCTCGAGAAACGTAGTCGCTTTAGCGCTCCTCAGCACTTATTCAGACCATCAAACCTCCGCTATCGCAAGTCCGTACGTCCGCACGTCTCCCGCGCTAATAATGTGCGACTTCACAAAATATTTTGAAATAATAAATACTAAAAAGTAAAAATATAACTTAAAAAAAATATTTTTTAATTTATATGAAAAATTTGAATTAATATTTACAAAAATCTGCAATTGATTTTACACTTCCTCCTCTGTCGTCTTCAAAGGACAAGAGATCCAAATTACCTTTCAAAAAGATTAGCTGCCTGAAAATTAAAAGCAG
>JABUQX010094663.1:10000-12500 GCA_015478945.1 Trachelipus rathkii | reverse complement strand
TTATCTAATTTTTTTAAGTAAAACATTTTTTGAAAAGTGTCATGATTTCCCCCCTTGTTATTGCCACCTTCACCAGTTAAAATTACAAAAAGCATACACATATATATATATATAGTATATATATTATATATATATATATTATATATATATAGATATATATAATATATATATTATATATATATTATATAAACATATATATATATAGATATATATATATACTATACTATTATACTATATATATATAGGTTATCACATACGTATTATTATATGACTAATGATATATGTAAATATCTATATATATATACTAACCACTTATATATACTAGAGCTATATTGTATACACTCTAGGTATATATAGCTATATATTATTATAACTTATATAGATTATTTACGCGCTCCTTATCTATATCTGAACACAACAGACGGTATCATCAGATTATATATATATATAGGATATATAGTAGTATTTACGTATAACTAATATTATCATCTACACTATGCTACATCTAACTATCTTGCCCTACTTTTCTACTATACACTATCTTTGCAGATAGTACCTAGTATATCATTCTACTACTACTTGACATGGTGCCTCTGTTATATAGAGATTACTACTCTCCCTCATACTATAATATAGTGCTATCAGGCAGTCACGATAAGGTCCACGCCGGCTTCCCGAGTTCTTTACTGTTACTATATATATAGATATAATACGCCACGATTAACTATATATTAGTACTATAGAGAATATATATATATATCATATATATATATATATATATATCTATACTCATAATATATATATATATTAATTATTTATATCAATATCATGGGACATTTATAGAGGTTGACTCCGTGATCGGGGGGAATTTCGATAAAGTCGAAACAACGATTATGTTCAGGATATTTGTTTCTTATTGTGGGCACGACATTTCTATCCATACTTATTGCCACTATATCTATGAATTTTTCATTATAGATGAAAAAAATGTCACATCTAAATTAACGATTTTTTTCACATTATTGACATTTAGATTCACATTGTACTCTGCTGACGCTACGAGAGAGTTACTTATTTATTAATTCAATCCTGAGGTGTTATTTATTCATTTATTATTTATTTATTATTATTATTCATTATTAATATTATTTATTATCAGCTGCTCTATTTAGATTATCATCTGACTTCTCTATCGCTTCATTTATTATCTATTATCATCTTTGCATATATTATTGTAGCTAACCCCATTATTATTGTATTATTGATATTATATCATATTATTATCATTATTATTATTATTCATCATTTATTATTTTTATTATCTATATATATATGTTCAATGATTATTATATTTATTATATTAATTATTATTATCTATTATCTATTATATAAATATTCATTACTTGTATTATTTTTATTTTATTATATATTATTATTATATATTTATTATATCATTATTATTTATTATTATTCATTATTTATTATTATCTATTATTATTAATATTAATATACTTTAATAAGAATGATCTTTTTCTAAGTATATTTATTTTTATCTTTTATTTCATTATTATTACCAAAAGAGTTTTTTTATTTTAAAAAAAACTCCCCCCCGACCGCGGCATAGCGAGCGGGGCACCCCGTTAGGGGGACGGGGGGATGATATAGATATACTCCAAAAAAAAAATATTATATATATAAAATTAAAAATATCCAATTTATTAATTTTCATGGCGTCTCTACAAACTTTACGAACATGTCATCAAAATTAAACTGAAATAAATTGCCAAAAGCTACTCATTTTTATAAGCCTATAAGTGTGAAGCACAAAAAAAATATATATCAATTTCTTTTACTTTTTGTCAATATTAATTAATTACATTGGAAATCCGTACTTTACTAATTGTATTTACCTCTAAAATCATTGAAAATATTTCATACATTTTTATCGCTCTTCGTTACACTGAGAGTCATTCGCTTATAATAGCTAATAATATAATATATTATATAGTAATATATATAGTATATATATATTCTATATATATTATTACCTAATATATACTATTATTATATCGTATATATATATATATATAATATAGATATGGATATATATACTATATATATATATATTATTAGTATATATATATGTATATATATTATACTATATATATATATCAATATTATATATATCATAATATATATATAGATATTATATATAAATATAGTTATAAGCTATTTTTTTACAAAAATACTTTAATATTATTGATATAATTAATTATTAAATCTATTACTTTCTTTACCATTTTAACTTTAATATAAATAAGATTTATTAAATATATATATATATATATATATTATATAATATATATTATTAATATATATATGATATATTATTAATATATATAATATAATTATTAATATTTATATTAATTATTATATATTGATTATTATTAGTTTATATTGTAATTATTATTATTATTATATTATTATTATGTATTATTAT
>JABUQX010094663.1:0-5000 GCA_015478945.1 Trachelipus rathkii | reverse complement strand
TTGCTAACTTTCGTTAGGCATGAGTCATCAGGGGGGAGGTTACGCTGACTGGCTGGTAGAAGGGGGATGTTGTAGGAGGATAGGCCTATTCTTGATTGTAGAGATAGGAAACCACTCAATCCATTTAAATATATACAATAAACCAAACATTAGCAGACTGATTATATTTAATATTAGTATTTTCCTGAAATTACACAAAAATTCACATTTTATTACAACTTTGAATCATGGTAGCGACCACTAAATATAGTTTAATTGTCCTCATATTTTGCACAGACTGTTTCTTTAAGAGAGGTCGCTATTTTTCTGCAAAACCCGCTAAGTATATATATATTTATATATATATATATAGTATAGTTAGTATATATATATATATGATTAAATATTTATAATATATTATAATAAAATTATATATGAATATATATAATAATAGATATATATATGATATAGAGTATATATATAAACTAGGTGAAATACAGGGGAATTAAGCCTTTCGATCTCAAATGGCCTTTTTCAGATTCCATAAAAAAAAAATGCTTGTTATTCGGTCACCATAATTTGTAAAGCTGTTAAAGTTTCAATGGTCGAGTGACAGATTCTTTTTTTCTTCCTCCTTGCGAAAATAATGTTTTTAAATCTTGTCAATTTTATAATAAATCATTGCCTTTATATATAAATTATATACTATATATAGTATATATATATATATATAGTATATATATATATATATATATATTATATATATATATAATACTATAGACAGCGACATTAATATACACTATATATATGTATATAGATTTTATATATATAAAAATAATATATATATATATATATATATATATATATATATATATATATATATATTATTTATATATATACATTGAAATAAAATAAAATAATTAAATATAGTGCTTTTGAAAAATTATATATATATACTATATATCTATATATTATATATATATATATAGTATATATATATATAATAATATATATAATATTATATATATATATATATATATATATATTATATATAGTAAATAAATTATTTATAAATTAATTTATATTATCTTTACATATATATATAAATATATATATATATATATAATATATATATATTTATATATATTAATATATATAGTAATTATGTATTATATATAATTATATATATATATAGTTATATATTATATATATATAGAATATATATATATATATATTATATATATATATTTATATTATATATATTATATGTATATATATTACTATATTATATATATATTACTATATATATTATATATATATATATATATATATATATATTATATATTATATATATATATATAATATAATATATATATATATATATATATAGATATATACTATAATTAATAAATATATTATATATAGTTTAATAAATATATATATATTTATATAATATATATTATAGTCATATATAGAGGTCAAGAATATATTACTATATATATATATATATTTAATAAATAACTATTATATATATATATATAGATTATTATATAATATATGAATATATAATATATATAATTATATATTAATTATATAATATATATATTATATATTATATACTATATATATATAATATATATATTGTTAATAAAATAATATATAAATTATATACTATATAATATATATATATATATATATATATATATTATATTATTATATATATATATTATTATAATTATATATTTATATATATATAGTATATATATATATATATAAATATATATATATGATTATATATATATAATATATTAGTATATATTAGATAGATAGATAGGATAGATAGATAGAATAGATAGATAGATAGATGATAGATAGATGGCATAGATCGATCAAAAAGTATATGAAAAGTGAATAATTAATATCAATCATCTAAGATTACTGCATTTAATGAACGGAGGAAGCCCTTGCTACTTAAGAAACGTAATGAGAGTTCAACCACTTGTCGAAAATGTAGCGTTGTTTTCCCTACGGGAAATAATAATAATAATAATAATAATAATAATAATAATAATAATAATAATAATAATAATAATAATAATAATAATAATAATAATAATAATAATAATAATTATTATTTTATTTTAAGATGTAAAATACAGAGTACATAAATCTTTAAAATGTATGTATATTATATATATAATATATATATATATATTATATATATATATTATATCATATATATATATATAAATATATAAATATATATATTATATATATATTATATATATTTATTATATATATAATATATTATATATATATACCTATATATATATATGATATACTATATATATATATATATATATTATATACTAATATAATCATATCGCGAGCACGTGGAACGTTCCCTTGAATTCGCTCCGTGCTACCCTACACACACACACACACACACACACACCACACACACACACACACACACACACACACACACACACTCACACACACTCACTTTACACACATACACCCGCCCTAGCTCACACCTACACCAACGCTCACACTCGATATTTTGATGCCTCAATTTTGATCATGCCTCAACTTTTATGCCCAGCTTTTGAATGCCTCCAACGTTGATGCCTCAGCTTTGAATGCTCAGCTTTAATGGCTCAACTTGATGGACTCATCTTTGAGACTCATCTTTGTTGCCTCATCTTTAATGGTTCAACTTTTGATGGCTCAACTTTGGTGGTTTCATCTTTGATGACTCATCTTGATGACGTCATCTTTGATCACCGTATAGTGATAGAAGTCATCTTTGTCGGTTCATCTTTGATGACTCAGCTTATCTGCATGCGTTCACTTTTGACGGTTCCCAACCCGCTGAGCTTAGATAGTCCTAATATCGGATGTCTACCCCTAGGTTATAACGTATGAGGATTCGATTGGTGTATGATTACAAGTTGCTAGGATGCGTCCTAGTATAAGTTAGCTTTTTCTAGCCTACCTGCCCATAGAATAACTAATATTGAAGCCTACCCCTATGTTATAAGGTATGAGGAGTTGATTTGGTGTACTATTATAAAGTTTGCTAGGATGGTGTTCTACTATGAGTTAGGGCATTTTCTAGCTTTATTCTTAAACTACCACTACCCTACGATCATAAAGCAGAGCTAATAATTGATGTCTTCCCCTAATGCAATAGCTGATCACCAGGGGCGCAGCATGGGCGCTTCCGCACAAGTCAAGCGAACAACCGCAACGCATGTGCGATCCCGCCCGCGCGTGCGCCCGCAGGGCACCAAGTATTTCCGCGTTCCGCCCACGCGTGTGCCCGCAGGCGCCTATTTCCGTCCGATACCGCGCCCGCCGCGTGCGCCCGCAGGCGCAACATTACCGCGTACCCGGCCGCCGTGGCGCCCGCCAGGCGCAATATTACCGCTTTGTAACTGAAAAAATTCTATATACATATGCAGATCATTATTTTTATTTTCATACTTTAACATTTTTATTAAAACATTTCGCGATCCTAAAAAGTGTAACTCATTACAGACCTATTATTATTATTTAAGACACCATATTTCAGTAGTTGTGTTGTGATATCAATGTAACCTATTCAAAAAATTTCTTTTCAAATAATTACTATGAGTCATTCATTTTACTTCATATTTAAACATTTTATGAAAAACATTTACATTACAGCCTTAAGCGTAAAACAGTAAATTCAATAGCTAATTGCCTAAGCAACAGAGGGAATAGAAGGCTTGTTTTAGATTTATTAGTGTTATTCTATGATCAGGGTAGGCTAGAAAAAGTTAACTCATACTAGGACGCATCCTAGCAACTTGTAATATACACCAATCGAATCCTCATACCTTATAACCTAGGGGGTAGACACCAATATTAGGGCGTATTCTAGACTCAGGGGTTGGGAACCATCAAAGATGAACAATCAATAAATCTGATTCATCAAAGATGAACCATCAAAGATGAACGGACAAAATGACTTTTCATCAAAGATGAATCATCAATATAGGTGGTTATCAAAGATGACGTTATCAAAGATGAGTCAACAAAGGTACCATCAAAGTTGAGCCATCAAAGTTGAACATTAAAGATGAGCAACAAAAATGAGTCATTCAAGATGAGAATCAAGTCTGAGGCATCAAAGCTAAGTCATCAACGTGAGGCACAAAAAGCTGAGGCCATCAAAGTTGAGCATCAAAATTGAGGCATCTAATATCGAGTGTGAGTAGGATGTAGGTTGAGCTAGGCGGGTGTATTGTGTGTAATAAGTATCCTAGTGGGGCTGTTGAGTGTGGTTCTTGTGTGTGTGTGAGTAGTGTGTGTGTGTTGTGGTTGCTGTGTGTAGGTTAGCCGGAGGCGAATTTCAAGGGAACGTTCCACTGTGTTCGCTTATATATAATTACGTATATATATATATATATTTATATATATATATATATATATATATTATATATATATATATATATATTATATATATATATTATATTATATATATATATATATATATATAATATATATATATATATAGTATATATATATTATAATTATATTATTATTTATTATTATATTATTTATTATATTATTATTATTATTATTATATAATTATTATATTATTATTATTATTATTATTATTATTAGGTGTGCTGGGTGTGTGTGTGTGCTGTGTTGGTAGGATTAGGCCCTCGGAGCTAATTCAAGTGGGAACCTTCACGTGTACTTTTCGGGATCGGATATATATATTATATATAATATATATATTATATTATATATATATATATATATATATTATATATATAGATTTAATATATATATATATAAAATTATTATTATTATTATTATTATTATTATTATTAATTATTATTATTCATTATTATGTATTATCTATTATTATTATTAACTTTAATTTTAAAATTAAGTTTAAATTAATTTCTACTGCATTATTATATTATTATATTATTTTTATTATTAGATTATTTTTATCATTATTCATATTATATCTTCTT
>JABUQX010094662.1:22500-24620 GCA_015478945.1 Trachelipus rathkii | reverse complement strand
TCTTTTTATATATATATATATATATATATATATATATATATATATATATATATATATATATATATATATATATATATTAAGGTGGTTGATATTTTACATTTTTTTTTTTAATTTTTTTTGACTGTGTGCTTTTATTTCAGGTGAAGCTCTAACAAACCTAGGTAAGTTACCAAAACCAAATCTTAAGACCTTTCAAATGCGGAATTGCATGTAAAGCCCCGTTGACGTTCATGTACTGGGTAAATTTCGCAATCCGTACTCGATGAGAAAGAATTAAGGCATTATTTTGTTTGAACAATAATTCTTTAAGATTATATCGTTCACCATAATATATTATCAGTTGTTATGTATTTGTATTGATGGAAACATGTGGGTGAATGCACTAGTGCTGATGCGTTTTCTTAAATGTAATGTGTTTTTTATTTTCATTGATATAATGTATATATAATAAATTATTTATGTTTATTTATTAATGCTGATAATTATAAATGCCTAAGATTAAATCTACAACTCGATAACAGACTACCGAAAAATATGGTGCTATTTTGTGTGAATTATTAATGACAGAACCTAGTACATATAGGCAAATCATTCAATACTACTATTTTATTAGTCATACTAACTCCAATGCTGACCTTTCGAATATCATTCATCAAATTTGTAATGCTCTCAAATCTATTTGGCAGAATGTCAACCCAAGGCTTCCTCTTGTTACAGACAAGTCTCTTTATAGAAAGGTTAAAGATCTTTTGACCTTAGTGAAAAACATCAACCGGAAACATGGTAAAGCTCAAGCCAAAAAAAATCTCGATAGATAATTAGACAGGCTTTTGATATCTCTGCTTGCACCTATTCTTTGTACATTAAGCCCTGCAGTGATAGAAGGTATACTGCACAATAGAAAACTGTGAACAGTTACACATTATATACATTTGTTCTAACAAATACAAAAAGTTCCAATAGAGGACATAGCTTATCTGCGTCATTTGGACATTAAACCCTGCCGTTAAAGAATCATACCAGCTTTCTTCAATAGACAAATCGCTATAAAAAGAGATAAGAGGCTCAGATATGATGAACAAGTATTACGTATGAAAAATGTTGAGCTACCAGATATTTTGGATGTAATTTCAGAGCCATCGCAGGAGAGTATTAACACGCCTTCTACGGAAGAGGTAATTATCTTTTGACTTATATTATTATATTAGTTGTCTTAATTTAATATATTTTATACAATTATTTATTTAGAAGAAGATGTATGGATACCAAACGAAATGTGTTCAACAGACTATAGTACACTGAAGCTACCCAGATACGCTATGGAACTCTTGGTGCAGCTCTTGTTAATGCATTACTTCATAACATCAGGCATTTACTGAGACCAGATATTGACATTACTCACATAATGATTGAAAAATGCAAAATATGTGATGTGTACTCCGAATACAAGGCTGTGACATTTTTGTGCGAAGCTGATGAATCATATGCAAATATGCAGTTAACTTGAATAGGCTTGGATGGAAAGGTTGACCGAAAAATCTACAGCATATAAAAAAAAGAAACAATACTACAGTACGTAACCGGAGTTGAGTATCAAAAGTGTACTGAGTCACAACATCATCTGATATTTTTACCAGTGGAAGATGGAAAACCAGGGTAGGTACCTAACATATCGAAGGGTCCCCAGTAGTTAAAGAGCTATATTGAACGGACTGGAAATTCGGAAAACTCTGGAATCCTGGAAGGATTCCAGGGATTCTGGAGGAGTTTCAGCTCTGCGACCCGGAACCGAAAGTACCGATTGAAATTCTGCACCTGTATTTTCTGAATGAGAAAGAAACTGTGATCCAGGAACTGATCTTGGATCCTAGGGGAAGAGAGAGCATATATATATATATATATATATATATATATATATATATATATATATATATATATAATATATAGAGAGCGTAAAATTTATAAATGTAAATATATATATATATATGTACATGCTTAGAGAATATGTACATGCTTAGAGAATATGTACATGCTTAGAGAATCCGTTCATGCAAGAGAGAATACACGCATACGCACACGCACACACCCCGCACCCCCGCCCCGCACCCCGCCTATATATA
>JABUQX010094662.1:0-20000 GCA_015478945.1 Trachelipus rathkii | reverse complement strand
AAGGTTGTATGGCTTTGCCGCCAACAAATCACACCTTTCTTTTAATAACTCTTTTCTCCGAAACACCGGCCAAAAAAATCTCCCATTTATCTTTATTTGAGTTACTTTCTCAATGTTCTGGTTGGTTTCTAGTATATTATTATTATTATTATTATTAAGCTATTTTAATTTGTAACATTTTTATTATTATTATTATTATTATTATTATTATTATTATTTCTCTATTATTATTATTATCATTATTAGGATACTATACAAATATAATTTTGAATCGTCAAACGCGATAAAAGTCAAAGAAGGCATTACAGTAGAATCTTAGACTAGTTCTTCGTGTGTTCTATTTGCTAAAAATTTTGAAGTGAATTTAGGGGGAAAAATGATCAGTCATTTTATTTTGGCTTCGATGAATATGTCCTTTCTATATTAATTTTGATTTTTTTTTGTTATTTTTAATTTTAATTGTCATTGATAGTTTTTATATATATATATATACATATATATATATATATATATATATATATATATATATATATATATATATATATATATATATATATATATATATATATATATATATATATATATATATATATATATATATATATATATATATATTAGGATGGAGTGAAAAATCAAAATTTTTGAAATCGAAATCGCCTGAGGTGCAAAAAGTTTCGGTTAGGTCTCTTAAGAAAACTGTCAAAATTTGAGATTTTCTTATTTATTTTATTATTATCCAAAATACATCTTTTTTACAAAATACAACTTTTACAAACACAGGTTACAACACATTCTTATAAACAAATTACCTTACATATATATATATATATATATATATATATATATATATATATATATATATATATATATATATATATATATAGAAGAGAGGAGTATATATATATATGTAATAAAATTATTTTAACATCTTTAAAACAAAATCATCATTTAAAAATAAATTTTTATTGTGAAAGTTTGAAATAATTTCATTGAGCGGTACATCTTCAAAAAGGTTTTTTAAAAAATATATTGAGTATAAACCGCATCTGTCTGAATTAATTGGTTGAATAGGGTTACATAACATTTTAACGTATATTGCTTTGTTATATTTTAAAAAAATTGATAAATATTCATTTTTTATTAAATTCTTGATAGCCAAGGAGTCTATGAAATAAAATACACCAGGTTCATATTTATATATTGTAACCCAGTGTCCGTAAGCTAGACGTCTCTCAGAGGTGTTGACAATTATCCCTGTTCCATTTTCCAATATTACACCTGGAAGTTCATTAATAGCGTAAACTCCTTTGAAGCTTTTCTTTGAGGTAAAGAAAATTTTTATTTCGTTTTCATCCATTTCTTTTAGAAGTTAACAAGAATATTGCGTACTCGGTCAATTTCTACTAACTCTTGATATTCCATATAGACTATGACTGAAATAGGTAATGTGAGAGATGCTGTGAAATTCAATTTGATATCCAATGTTCCTTGTCGAACTATATTTAGGTGGCCTGCTGCTGTACCGCAATTATCCTGACTAAGATCGTAAGCATACAGGTTGGTATGTGAAGCGTATGAATCGAGATTGATACCTGTTCCAACTTCAGAGCACCCACCCGTGTTGGAGAACAACTCTAGGAAAGGTCGGGCACACAATGGAGAACCATCGAGGGGATATTCTACTTTATAGGCTCTCCCATGGCCTTGCCCGTTAACTTGAAGATTGATCTCTCTAAGACCATAAGGTTTAAACTTGAATGGATTTTTAGAGTACTGCCCTATAAAGGCTGAATGGTCTACAATTCCTACAATGACCTTTTGAGGGAGATTACCTATAACAACGTTGGCAAGATCTATACTCGATAAACCCTGAGTAAAGTTAAAAATTTTAGTTTCTACACGTCTTATAGGATATTTAGCCGTACTGTTCAAAAGAGATTTCTCAATCTCTATATGTTTACTGGGAGATAATTTCACTTTACGTACATAAAGATAAGTATCCAATATTTGAAACATAGGATTAGGTGAAGCAGTCGTTGCAGCAGCTTTGGATTGAACATTAAGCACAAATTGTGGAGTAGATCTAGTTAACCTGATACGAGTGTCCACAGATGGTAGAATAAGTTTTTCTTGGGAGAATATGTCACCGTTTACACGTCCATAATATTCATAAGTCTTGTTGACATTTTTACTAAATCCATCTACTATTTTAGATTCATCTTTTTAAATTGTAGTAGCCGCTTGATTGTAAATGGGACTGTTTTAGCATCAATGCCGAATATTTAGATACAGTTTCTATATAGATTCGGTATGGGTAACGGCTGCTGATGCTTTTTCCTCCCCCTCCCTCCCCTCTCCTCCTCCCCTCCTCTCTTTCCCTCCTCCCTCCTCCTCCTCCCTTTCTTCCTCCTCTTCCTCTCCTCCCTCCTCCTTTCGCGTATCCCCTCTGACTCTCTTCTCCACCCTCCGTCTCTATCCCCCCTACTCCCCTCCCCTCTCGTTTCCCTCTCCCCCTCTTTCCCCTCTCCTCTCTTCTCTTCTCTCGCCCTTAGCTTACCTCCCCTTAGCCCGCCCCCTTTCCTCGTCCTCCTTTCCCTTTTTCTTCCTTCTCCTTCTAACCTCCCCTCCTCTCCTTCTCCGTCTCCTGCTTAGATTCTAGCTTCCTCCCGTTCTCTCGTGGTCCTCCCCTCTCCGTCTTTTCTTTCCATCTCCCCTCTCTTTGCCCCTCCTCTTCTTCCTTCTGCCTTATTCTTCTCTCATCTCTTCGTTCTGTCTCTTCCCTCTTCTTCCTCCATTATCATTCTCTCGGTCTGGCATCCCATGCTTCGTTCCTCCTCTTGTTCGCCTATCGACTCTGCGCCTCCCTCTTCTTCCTACTCCTCACAATCTAAAGTTCCCTCTTTTTCCTCTCTTCTCCCCCCCCCCCTTCCATAGACCTTTTCTTCTCCCTAGTTCTTTCCTTTCCTCTCTCCTCCTTCTCCCTTCTCCTCTAGCTCTCCTTTCCTGTTATCCTTCTTCCTCTCCCTCTTCTTCCCTCTCCTTCTTCTTTTCTCCCTCCCTCTCCTTACCTCTCTTCTCTCTCCTCTAGACCCCTTCTTCCTCTACTCCTCTCCCTCCTCTCTCCCTCCCCTGCCCCCTCCCTCTCTCTCCCTCTCCCCTTGACTCCTCTCCTTCCTTCCTTCTACTTAGGAGGAGGACATCCATTGAACGCTCGCTCCTCTCCTCCCTCTCTCCTCCTCCTCCCTCTCCTCTCTCTCCCCCTTCCCCCTCCCTTCCTCTTCTTCATCCCCTTTCCCTTCCTACTCCTCCTACCTCGTCTCCCCTCCTGCTCTAGCGTTTCTCTCATCCTTCTCTCCTCCCTCCTCTCTTCTTCCCTCTTCTTCCCCTTCCCTCCCCTTCTCTTTCTTCCTCTGTCTCTCTCTCCCTCCCTTTTCCTCTCTCTCCTTCTTCTCCTCTCCTTCTCCCCTCGATTCCCCTCCCCTTTCCTCTCTTCTTCTCTTGCTTGTTTCTCCCCTCCTTCCCTCCTTCCCCTCATCGCTTCCTACAGAAGTCGTCTCCTGCCTCTCCCTTCTCAGGAAACAATATCCCTGCACTCTGTTTCCATTTCATTCTCTCTTGTGTATTTGTCTTTATTGCTTGCCTCTGCTGTTTTCTGTTACTTTTTCCTTATCCCGTCTTGTCATTTTCCCTCGCTTCTCTTCCTTCTCCTCTTTCCTTCTCCCCCCTCCTCTCTCCCCTCCCCCTCTCTTCCTCCCTTTTTTTCCCCCTCTCTCTCCTCCCCTCTTCTTCTTTTCTCCCCCTTTTTCCCTCTCCTCTCTCCCTTCTTTTCCTCTATCCTCCTCTCTCCTTTTCCCCCCTATCCCTCCCTAGGCCGCTCTCTTCCTCCATCTCTCTTCCGTTTCTCCTCCTCACTCCCTTCCCTCCGCCTCTATCTCCATTCCCTTACCGCTCGTTTTACCTTCCCAGCGCTTCTCTTTTCGTCTCTAGCCTTTCAGTCTTCTCTGTCTTAGCGCTCGCTTCTGTCCCGTCTTCTTACTTCTCCACCTCTACCTTGTCCCGTCCTCTCATTGTTCTTCTTCTTGCCTATGTCCCGTTGCGCGGCCTATCTCTGTTCTAGGTAATCCTCGTCCATCGCGCTATTCTCGAGGACTCCTTCCTGCCTCCCATATGTCGTCCTCCCCTCCCTCTCTCCTCCCTACTCCTCCTCTTTCTCCTCCTTCCCTCCTCTTTCTCCTCTCCTTTCCTTCTTATCCTCCTCCTTCTTCCTTAGCCTTCCTCCGCTACCTCTCTCCCCTTTCCCCCTTCTCCCTTCCTCCCCCCTCTCTCTTCCTCCCTTGATCCTCCTCTTCGCTATTTTTTCCCCTCCCTCTGCCCCTTTCCCATCTCTCCCTTCACCTCTCCTCCCCTCTCTCTCTTCTCCTCCCCCTCTTCCTTTTACTCCATCTCTCTTCTCGTCCTTCCTCCCCCTCTCCTCTCTCTCCTCGTCTCCTCTCTCTCTCTCTCCCCCCCCCTCTTCCCTTCCCCTCTCTCTCTCCATGTTTGTTATCCTCTCGAAATAAGTCATGCACACACTCCAAAGACATTTTAATTTGCTGGTCTCGTCCTCCACCCTCCCTCCTAGTCTCTCCCTTTTCGTTTTTTTTTACTATTTCCAGCGCCTCCTCTTTCTCCCTTCTCCATCCTTCGTCTATCTTGCGATCTCATCTAGCTTTCGTAGTTTTCCGTCGCCTCGCTCCTCTCTTTCCCTTCCCTCTTCCTCTTCCGTCTTCCTTCTCTATTCCCCTCCTCCCGCTCTGCTTTATTACCCATCTCCCTTTTTTGCCCTTAATTCTTTGCTTCTGCATGCGTCTATCTTCCGCTTTCGCTTCTATGTTAGCTCCTACTCTCTCTCCCCATTCTATACCCTTCCATCGGCTTCTGCTTTTTAGCTCCCCCCGTCCGCTCCCTCTCCCTGGTCTCTTCCCTCCTCCTTCTCTCTCATCTCCCCCCTTCTTTTCCGCATTTCTGCCCCTAGCGCTCTTCTTCTCCCTCACCTTTTCTTCGTTATCCTTCCTCCTCTCTTTTCCTCTCTCCTCCCTCCTCCTCCGCTTTCCTTTGTTCCCCCCATTCCGCCTCTATCTCCTTTTCCCCCTCTTCCCCTCTCTCCTGATCTCTCCACTCCGTCTCCACCCTTCTTGTTCCTCTGTCGCTTCTCCTGTTCTCTTGTGTAGCTCGCATACTCTCTTTCCTGTCTCCGTTTACCCCTTCGATCCCTCTCCTGTCTCACCTGTATCTAACGCCCGTTTCCATTTCTATTATCTCATCTTTCCATCTCCTCTCTAGTTGTTGATCCCTGCCTTTCATTTCCGTCTCCTTCTTACTCTTTCGCGTCAGTTTAACTCTCCTTCATTAGCTTGTCTGTAGCGCCCCCCGGTCCTCTGCCCTCCTTCTTCTTGCTCTTGCTGCCTCTTCTTATTCCTTCTCCGTCCTCCTGTTTACCTCTTGTCTTGCCCTCGTCTCCTACCCTCTTGTCACCCTCCCGTCTCCTTCTGTCCCTCATCCCTTCTAATTACTTTTCTTCTCTTCCTTCTTCTTCTTTTCTTCTCTCCTCCTTCCTATTTGACTCCACTCTTCGTCTCTGTTACTTCTCTAGTCTTCCACGCTTCTTTCCCCTCCGCATCCTACGTTTCACTGTTTGCTTACCTACATATTATCGCTGTTAGCCTTCATTCCTCTTGGTTCCCCGTTTGCCTGCTCTTTCCCTGTCGCTTCTCTCTCCTGTATCCTTCCACCTCGCGATCCCTTTTCCCAAGTGCCCTTCTCATCACATCATGCCGTCTCCTCCATGCGATGCTCCTCCGCGTCATCATTCGATCATGACTCTCTGACGCCGGGAACGTGTCTTTTTGATTTGTGCCATGCTGACTCCATTGTGACGTCATGCTCTGTCGTCGTAGGTGTGCTGTTCTCCGTCTCTTGGTTTACATCACTTCGCTCGTGTATCTCCCTTTGCGGTATCCTCCCTCACCTCTTTCCTCACTTAGTTCAGCCGCCTCCAGCTGTAGTGTTGTCATCGTTTTGTCTGCTATTCCTTCGTTCTTCCCTTGGTTCTCGCTTGCTCTTATCCTATCTTCTTCTGTCTCTCTTACTCGATTTCTTCTCCTCCTCTCTTCGTTCTCTTCCTCTCTTCTCTCTTTTTGTTTTACTTTTTGCTCTGCCCTTTCGGTGGCTTTTTCATCCCCCTCCCCTACCTCCTCTCCATGACTCTCTTTCCTCTCCTCTAGTTGTCCTAAAACCCTCTCCCCCCCTCTTCCTTCCCTTATTCTTCCTTCCTCTCCTCCTCTCTCTCCCGTTTTCTCTCTCCTCCTTCTCCCCTTTCTTGCTCGACTGTCCTCTTCCCTTTGAGCGCTTCTCCTCTTCTCGTTTCTACGGTTCTCCGTTCTCCACCGTCAGTGTTTTCAATTCCTCTGAATGGTCCCTCATCTCTCTCTCTCCTCTTGTCGTTGTCCCTTCTTGAGTATAGCTGACCCGTTACTCCTGTACGCTCTGGTGTCGCTGACCCTCCTCTCTCTACTACTCTCTTAGTCTGCGTCTTCGTCGCACCTCCCACCCCTCTCGCCCCGTCGTCCTTCTTCCTTAGCCCCTCTTCTATGGCCTTATTCTCACCCTCAAAATAGCTGTCTTACGGTCGCGCTGATTCTGCAATCTGTTCTGATTTCGTCTATAATCTCCTCTCTTCTTTCCCCTTTTTTCCTACGCCCCTCCCGGCTGGGTCCTCAGTCTCCTGGTCCGGCCACATAGCCTCTCTGATAGTTACTTATGCTATAGACGTTATGTATATTCCTCTCCTCTCCCTACTTCTCCCCTCCCCTCCCTCACTCTCCCCCCTCTCTCCTCTCTCTTCTTTCTCTTTCTCCTCCCCTCCTTCCCTCTACTCCGTCTCCTCCTGTTACTATTTCTTCTCCGCCCTTCCCTCCTCGTCTTCCTTCCCTCTCTTCCTCTCCTCTTTTTCCTCCCTCCTCTCTCCCTCCCCTCCCTCCTCCCTCCCCTCCTCTCTTTCCCCTCTTCCTCCATCTCTCTCCCCTCCTCTCCCCTCTTCCTACTATGCGTCCGTATTCTCGTGTCTCGGCGTAAATACTGCCGCCGCTGCCTTGATGCTGTCCGTCATCTGCAGTTGCTTTATAGATCTACTGGATCTCAGCATCTCTCTGTGGTGCTCTGTCTTATCTCTGTCGTCAGCTTCGCATCTTCGCATCCGTGTTCTGTATCAATTCTAATCAATGTGCTGTCAACTTCGTGCAAGTTTTTCCTCTTACTGCTTTCGTCCGGTCGGTAGTATGTATCTGCGCTGATGACTTCCATACTTCTCGGATTTTGTAATTATCTCTCTTGGTGCTCTAATGCCTCGTGATCTGCTACTCTTGTACGACTGTCCACGTGTGTCTTCACTAAATACGCGCTTGCACTTTGAAGGTCTCTATATCTCCTACCCTCACGGTGATATCGCATTCCGGGAGTCTTCCTAGGTGCTCTATGTGCGGCTCTCTTACTGATCCTAGTCCCTTGATTTTCCTCTTACTTATTTCCTATCTCCACTTCTCCCCTTCTCTCCTCCTCCCACCCTCCCTTCCCCCCTCCCCTCCTTCACCTAACGCTTCTTGCATTATTGTCTCTCTTCTCTCGTCGTACCTCCTCTCGTCTTCTACCTTTACTTACTCTCTCTTTTTTCCCTTCTCCCCTCCTCTTCTTCTTCCCTCTCCTTCCCCCTCTCCCTCTCGTCTCTCCCTTCTCTCCTTCCTTCCCACCTCTTCGTCTCGCCGTCTCTGTCTTCGCGATGCTTCCCTTTTACTCTTCTAGAGACTACCTTACGCTTTCTCCGGTGTTCTCCGTGCCTTGCTTCGCTTTCTTTCTCGCTTTCTTTCTGCTTCACTAGTACATCTCAGGCGTCAGTACTTCTCTTCTCTGCTCCCCTTGGATTGCACGTCCTCACGTCTATGCTGTCTTTTATCCCACGCTCGGTCTCATCGTACTCACCTCCTGCTCTTGGTGGTCGTATAGGTGCTGCTTGCTCACGCCTTCTCCCGCGTAGGTCTTCTCGCCCATCGTCTGAATCTAATGCATCACCTCTTCGTCCTGGCAACTCGCTCCCTATATCAGTCACTCGTAGCCTGACACTTGCTCCGCCGCTCTATCCTTGTCGCTCCCTTGCTAAGACTTGCCGCGGCCCCGAATTTCTCGCCATCACTCCACATCGGCGCTCTCTCTCTCGTCATCTCCTCCGTCCTTCGCGTTGGTCACCTTCCCGCCCTAGCCCATACTGCCTGCCCTTATAACTCATCTCTTCTGTCCTCTTCCCTTCTGATCCTCCTTATTTCTTCGCTGTATTTTCGAAATTCCCATGTGTATCTCCCGCTCGTTCCTGTAATTCCTCTGATTCACTGTATCTCCTTGTCCTTCTCTCGCTCACCTCTTTCGTCTCCTCTCTTTTCTCATCATTTACTCGCTCTCTGATCTCTCTCCTCTTCTCCTCAGTTGGTAGCTCTGCTTGCTTTCGATGCCGCCCTCAGAGCCTTCTCTGAGTCCTCTTCCCTGCCGCCTCCTTGGTATCCGATCCTCTATTGCTGATTGCTACTTGTCACTTCACTATCCCTCCGTCGCAACACGCTCCCGACGTGCTAGTGCCCGACTTTCTTCCCCTCGAGTCCCTCCACCTTGTCCCTCCTATCCAGCCGCATGCTCTCCTCTCATTTTCTGTCCCTTCCTCCCCCCCTCCGCTTGCGGTATCATTCGCTTACCTCCCATTTCTGTCCGTATCGTTGGTTTCGTCGCTTTCCCGTTGTGCTGCTCTGGCCTCTCTTTCCTTGCAGGTCTGTCGTCACGCTCTTCTTTTCTCTTTATCTGTCAGATCTGCTCTCTCGTGCTCATTGTAGCCTTCAGTCTGCCTTCTTTCTTTTCCGGGTGTCGTTCTCGTTGCTCCTTGCTGCCTTCGTCTTCGCTCCTTCTGACCGCTTCGCTCTCCGTCCCTCTCCTTCCTCCTCCTCTTGTCCTTTTTTCCGGATCCATATGTTCATTCTAGAGTCTTCCCTCTCCTCCCCTCCCTACTCACCCTTTCCTTTCTGCGTTCCTCCCTCCCTCCCCTTCTCTTCCCCCCTCTTCCTCCTCTCATTTCTTTCTCTTCCCCTTTTCTTTTTTTCCTCTTTTTTCCCTCCTTCTCCTTTCCCCCCTCTCTCCCTCCTCTGTCCCCTCTACTCCTCGTACCCCTCTCTTCTCCTAGCCTTCTCCTTCCCTCTTCCCATCTCTCCCCTCCCTAGCCTCCCTCCTCTCTTCTCGAGCCCCCCTCTCCCCCCTCCTCCTTCTCCCCTCCCCCCTCCTCGTTCTCAGTATCTCCCCTTCCCTCCTCTCTCCTCTCTCTCTTTCCTCTCCGTCTTCTCTTTCCCTCCCTCCCCTCTCTCCTTCCTCCTCTTCTCCTCTTTCCGAAGCGACTCTTGGGTCGCTCTACCTTCCTAGCCTTAGCTCCCCTCTCCCTTCCCCTCCCCTCCTCCCTCTTCTCCCCTCTTTTCCTCTCCTCCCTGCCCCCATTTCTTTCTCTCTTCTCCTCCCCTCCCTTTCTCCCTCCCCCCTCCTCTTCCTCTCCCTCCTCCCCTTCCTCCCACCCCCTTCCTCCTCTCCCTCTTCCTCATCTTCCTTTTCCCCCCTCTCTCTCTCTAGAACCTCCTAGTCATTCTTCCTCTACCTCCCTCTCTTCTTTCCCCTCTTAGGACTTTTCCCTCTCTCCCCTCATCTCATTCTTCTCCACTCTCTCTAGACTTTTTTTTTTTTTCCCCCTTCCCTCTCTTTTTTTCCCTCCCCTTTTCCCTCCCCTTCCCCTTTCTCTTTCCTCTCTCCCTGTTTCTCTTCTTCTTTCTCCCTCTTCTCTCCCTCTCCGCCGCTCTCCCCTCTTTTCTCTCCTCCCCCCTCCTCCTCCCATCTTCTCTCCTTCTCCTCTTCTCCTCCTAATTTATTCCTCTTATCTCTCCTTCTTCTCCTCCCTCCCTCTCCTTTTTTTTTTTCCTCCCTCTCCTTTCCTTCTCTCCTACTACCCCTTCCTTTTTAGAAGCATAAAGCGTCTCCCTCCCTCTCTCTCATTTTCTTCCTTTCACTTTGTTCTCTCTCTACTTCCCCCTCTCTTTCCTCTCTTCCCCTCCTTTTCTCTTTTCTTCCCCTCCCCTCTCTGCTCTTCCCTCCCCTTCTCTCTTCCTCCTTTTTTCTCTTCCCTTCCTTCCTCTACTTCCTTTTTCCTCCTTTCCCTTCCCCTGTTCTCTTCCTCCATCTCCCTCTCTTCTCGCTCCTTGTAGACTTCTCCCTCCTTAGCCCTTCCCCCCCTCCCCCCCTCTCTTGCTCGTTTTCTGTCTTATAGCCTCGTCTCTCCTTCCAACCCTCCTTTACCTCCTCCTCCTCCTTTCTCTCCCCTCCTCCTCCTCTCCTTCCTTCCCTCCCTCCCTTCTCTCCTTCCCTTCCTTTTTTTTCCCCGCCTAGCTCTTCCTCTTTCTCTTTCTCCTCCCTCTCCCCCCTCCCTCCTCCTCCGTAGCCTTCTTTTTTACTAGCCTCCCCTCTCTCCCTCCCTACCCTCCTCCTAGTCCTCTCTTCTCCTCTGTTGTGTCTTTATTCCCCCCCCCCCTCTCCCCCGTTCCTCCTCCTCTCTCCCCTTTTAGCCCTCCCCTACTTCCTCTCCTCTGCTAGATTTCCCTTAGCCTCCCTCCTCCCTTCTTCTCTCCATCTTCCCCTCCTCCTAGCGTTCCTTCTCTTTTCTTCCCTCCCCTCTCCTCTCCCTCTCTTCTTTTCGCCTTCCTCTCCTAGATTCCCCTCCCTCCCCTGCCCTTCTCCATCTCAACTCTCTCTTCCTCCTCTTTCCTCTCCTCTCTTCTCCTCTCCCTCTCTTCTTCCCCCTCTCCCTTCCTATCCCATATTCCCTCCTCTTCTTCCACTTACTCCACCTCCTCCTTACCCTCTCCCTTCCTACTCCTCCCCCCTTAGCTCCTCCCTTGCTTCCCCCTCCTTACCCTCTTCCTTCCCCTCCCCCGTCCCCTCCTCTTCAGCCTCCTCCTCCCTTCTACTCACCCCTACCTTCTGCTATCTCTCTCCCCTCCTCCGCTCTCTCTCCTCCCCCTTCTCTCATCTCTCTCTCCCTTTTGCTCTCTGCTTCTCCTCACAATCTTCTTTGTCCCCTGTGTTCCCTCCCCTCCCTAGAGACCTCTCCTCTTTACCCCGCCCCTCTAGCTCCCCTCTACTCTCCTCCTCCCCCTTTCTTCTTCCCCTCCTCTCTTTACCTCCCTTCTCTCTCTTCCCCCTCCCCGGTCCTCTTTCATCTCTCATCCTTCTCTCGTTTCTCCTTCTCCTTTGTAATCTCCCTTCTCCTAGTCTCTCCCTTCTCCTCCCTTTCTCTATCCCTCCTCCCTCCCTTTCTTCCTTCCGTACTCTCTCTTCCTCCCTCTTCCTTCTTCCCTTCATTCCCCCACCCCCTCCTCCTCCCCTCTTCCCCTCCCTTCCTATCTTTCTCTCTTCCTCCTTTCTTTTCCCCTCTCCCCCTCGCTCTCTCCTTCTCTCCCTCCTTCATTCCTTTCTTCCTCTTCCCCCCTCTTTCTTCCCCCTTCCCTCCTCCCTCCTCTCCTCCCCTTTCTTCCCCTCTCTCCCTCCTTCCTTCCTCCTCTCTCCTCTTTTCCTCTCCTCCTCTTTCTTCTTTCCTCCTCCTTCTTTTTTCTTCTCCTCGTCCCTCCTCTCTGCTTCCCATCCTCTCTCCCTTCTTTCCCCATCCCTCTCTCATTCTCCTCATCCTCGCCTTTCTCTTTCCTCCCCCCCCCTCTTTCTTCCTCTCCCTCCCCTTCTACCTTCTCTTCCTCTTTTCTTTCATCTCTCCCTTCTCTCTTTTCCCTTTTTCATTACCTGTCCTTTTCCTCTCTCTCTCCCCTCTTCTTCTTCTCCCCTCTTCTCCCCCTTCTCCTCTTCCCCCCTCCCTCCTCTCTCCTCCCTTCCTGTCTCTCTTCCTCCCTCCCTTCCTCCCTCCTTGCCCCTCTCTTTTTTTCTTTCTTCTCCTCTTTTCCTCCTCCTCTCTCCTCTCTCCCTTCCCCTCCCCCTTCCCGCTCTTCTTTCCCCTCCTCCGTCTTCCTTCCCCTCTCCCCCCCTCTCCTTTCCTCTCTTCTCTCCCCTCTATTTCCTTTCCACTTCCCTCGCTCCTCCCCCCCCCTCTCTCCTCCCCTCTTCCCCCTGCTCCTCCTCCTCTCTCCTTCCTCTCCTCCTCCTTTCTCTTCCTTCTCTTCTTCTCCCTCTCCTCTCCTCTTTCCCTCCTCCTCCTCCCCCCTCTCCCTCTCTCCCCTCTCCTCCCCTCTCTTCCTCTCTACTTTCCTTGCCCTCTTCTTCCTTATCCCCTTCTCCCCTTAAAATTCCTATTTCCACACTCTCCTTCCAAAAACGGAAATATGCCAACAATTTCATCCCTCTCCCTTCCCCCTCCACCCATCCCTACCTCCTTTTTGGTCTCCCTTTCCCTTTCCTTTCCCCTCCTTCCCCTCTTCCTCTCCCCCCTCCCCTGTTTCTTCTTCCTCTCTGCCCCCCCTTCCTCCTTCTCTTTTTTCTTCCCTTCGGTCACTTCTTTCTCCCTTTTTACCCTCCTCCCTCTCCTCCTCCTCCCTCCTCTCCCTTCTACCTCTCTTTCTCTTTCTCACCCCTCTCCCATCCCTCCTCCTCTCCGTCCCAACCCTCCTGTCCTTCCTCCTCTCCCTCTACTTCTCTCTTCTCGTTCTCCTCTCCTACTCCCTTCTCCCCTATCCCTCCTCTTCCTTCCCCCCCTCTTCTCTCCCTCTCCCTTTCCCTCTCTTCTCCCTCTTCCCTTTCCCCTCCCCCTCCACCCCCCCTCCCCCCTCCCTTCCCTCTTCATCTTCTTCTCCTCCTCCTCCCCCTCCTCTGTCCCTCGTCGGCTCTTATGGGTCTCTTCATTCTCTCCTTCCTCCTATCTCTCTCTTTCTCTTCCTTCCTTCCCCTCCCTTCTCTCTCCCTCCTCTCTCCATCCTCTCTCCCCTCCCTCTTCCGCTCCTCCCTTCCTCTCTCTCCTCCCTCTCTCCTACCTCCCTCTCTCTCCCCCTTACCCCTCCTCCCTTTCAAACCCAGCCCCCCCCCCTCATCCCTCCCGTGTGCCTCTCCCCTACTTCTCTTCGTCCGGCTTCTTCTCTCCCCCCCTCCCTTCCCCATCTCCTGCTACTTCCTCCCTTCCTCCCTCCCTCTCCCTCCTCCCTTCTCCTCTCCCTCCTCTTCTCTCTTTCTTCTTTCCCCTCTCTCCTCTCTCCTAATACCTCTCCCTCCTTCTCTCCTCCCTAGCTTTCTCTCCTTCCCTTCTACTCTCCCCTCTCCTTCCTCTCCCTCCTCCCTCTCCCCTCCTTTCCTCTCTCTTTCTCCCTCTTCTTTTCCTCCCCCTTCCATTTCCCTCCTCTCTCTCTATCTCCCTTCTGACTCTCTCTCCCTCTTTCCTCCCCCCTCTCTTTTCCCCTTTCTTTTTTTTTTTTCTCCTCCTTCCTCCTCCTCTTCCTTTCTCCCTCTTTTAGCTCCTCCTCTTCTAGTCTCTTGCTCCTTCTCTTTCTCCACTTCCTTTCTTCTGGTCTCCTTTCTTTTCTTACCTCCTACTTAGCTCTCCTTCCCCCCTCCCCCCTCCACTTCTCCCCTCGTCTCCTCCCTCCCCTGTCTTCCTCGTCTTTCTCCTCTCCCGCCCCCCCCTCTACCTCCTCCGCCTCCCCTACCGTTCTCGTCTTTCCGCTCCTCCCTCTCATCTTCTCTCTCCCCTCCCCTCTATCCCCCCCCTCTCTCTTCATCCTCTCCTCCCCACTCTCCTCTAGCTCCCTCCCCCCTCCTCCTCGTAGCCTCCTCCGCCTCTCCCCCTTCTCCCCCCCACCCCTCTTTTTATCTCTCTCCGCCTTTTCCCTTCTTAGCCTTCTTCTCCTTCTTCCCCCTCTCCTTCCCTTTTCCCCCTCCCTTCTCTTCCCTCCGCCCCACTTTTGATAATCTCTCCGTTCTCCTTTCTTCTCCTTCCTCCCTTTCCTCTCTCATTCTGATCCCTCTTCTTTCCCTCTCTCTCCTAGGCCTCTCTCTACTCTCAGACTCTTTCCTCCACCCTTCTTCCTTCCTCTTCCTTCTCTCCTCTCCTTCCTCCCCCCCCTCTATCTTTGCCTCTCTTCTCCCTTTCGCTGTTCCTTCTCTTCTCTCCTCTATTTCCCCTTTTCCCATCCTTCCCTCTCTTCTCCTCCTCCTCCCCTCCCTCTCCTTCCTCCCTTCCTCCCTCACTCTTCACCTTTCCTTTTTTTTTCTCCCCCTTCCCTACTCTCTCTCCTCTTCTTCCGCTTCTTTCCTTTCCTCCCCTCTTTCTCCTTCCCTTTTTGTTCCTCCTTCTCCTGCCTCTAGGTCTACCCCTCTCCCCTTCCCCCCCCCCTCCTTCTCCCTCTTTTCCTCCTTTCCTTTCTCCTCCTCTTCTCCTCCCTTCTTCTCCCCCCTACCCCTCTATCCCACTCCTTCCTTTCACTTACTTCTCTCTCCCATCTCCTAGCTACTCCCTATCCTCCCCTTCCCTCCCTCCTTCTCTTCTTCTAAGTCTTTCTCTAGCTCCCCCTCCTTCTCCCTTCCTACTCTTCCTCCTCTCTCCTCTCCCTCTCTCCCTCTCCTCCCCTTCTCTCGTTCTCCTTCTGCTTCTTCCTCTCTCCTTCCTTCTCCTCCCCTCTCCCCTTAGCTTCTCCCTCCTTCTTCTCTTACGAGCCCTCCCCTCCCCCCCTCCCCCTCTCCTCTCCTTTTCTCCCCGCTAGCTCTCCCCCCCTTCCTCACCCTACCCTCTCCTCCTATCCGTTTCCTCCCTCCTCCTTCCTCCTTTCTCTCTCCTCTTTTTTCCTCTTTCTTCTTCTTCTTCTCTACTTATATGGAGTCTCTTTCTTCTCGTCTCCCCTCTCTTTCTCTCCTCTCTCTCCTCTCTCTCTCTAGCTCTTTCCTCTCTCCTTCCCCTTCTCCTCTCCTCTCTCCCCCCCGCCCCCTCTCTCTCTCCTCCTATCTTTCTCTCACCTCTACTCTTCCTTTCTCCTTCTCTCTCCTCCCCTCTCCCATCCTTCCCTTCCTCCCTCCTCTCTCTCCTCTCTCCTCCTCTCTTCCCCCCCTTCCCTCTCCTCCCCTCTCCTCTCTCCTCTTCTCCCTTCTCTTCTCTCCTTCTCTCCTCTCCCTCTCCCCGCTCTCTGTCTCTTACTCTCTCTCTCTCCTCCTTTATTATGTCCCTCTCCCTCTCTCTCTCCTGCCCTTTTTCTCCTTCCTCTCCTCCCTCCTCTCTCTCTCCTCCCTTTCTACCCCTTTTTTTTTCTTTACCACCATCTCTTCTCCCTTTCCTTCCTTCCTCCTCTCCTTTCTCTCCCTCTCCCCTTCTCCCTCTTCCCTCTCTCTCTCCTTCCTGCTCTCTCTCTAGCCTCCCCCCCTTAGCCTTCTTCTCCCTCATCTCCCCTTCCAATTCCCTCCCCCCCTTCTCCTTTAAATTCTCCTCCCGGCTTCCTTATCCCCTACTCGTTCCTCCCCTCTTTTTTCTTCCCTCGCCTCCCTTCTCCTCTAATCTTATTCTCGTCTTCACTCTCTCTGTCCTCACCGCTCTCCCCCCTCCCACGCTCCTTCTTTCTTTCCCCCCCTCTCCTTTCTCCCTTCTCTTTCCTCTCCCTCCCCTCCCTCCCTAGCTGCTCTCCTCCTCCCTCTCTTTCTCCTCTCTCGTCCTCTCTCCCTCCCCTCTCCTCCTACTCCCCTTCCTCCTCCCCCGTCACCTCTCTTTTTCCTTTCTAGCTTCTCATCTCCATATTATTTTTAAATCTATTCCTCTCAAGCTTCACCTCCCTCCCCTTCCCCTTATTCCCTCATGAGGAGTTCTTCGTTTGAGTCTTCTGACTCAACTCTCCTTCCGCCTTCTCACTTTCCCCCTCTCTCCCCTACCTCTTCCTCCTCCCTCCCTCTCCTCCCTCTCTTCCTCCTCTTGTTCTCCCTCCTTCCTTCTTCTCCTTTTTTTTTTCCCCGCTCGACCTAGTCCTTCCTCCCTAGACTCCCGTCTCCCCTACCCCTTCCTTCCTTGCTCTCCCGTTCCCTATCTTTCCCCTCCCTTCCCCTAGCCCTTCTAGCTTTTTTATCTGTCCCCTCCCCTACCCCCTCCCCTCCCCTCCCCTCCCTCCTTCACTCCTCCCCCCCCCTCTCTCCTCCTCCCCCCCCCTCCACCTCCCTCCCTATTTACTCTTCTCCTCCTTCTTCCTCCCCCCCCCTTCCTTCTCTCTCTTCGTTTTTTTTTCTTCTCTCTCCCCCTCTTTTTCCCCTCCCTCTCCCTCCTCTCCCCCCTCCCCTTCTTTCTCTCCCCCCCTTTCCTACTTCTTTCCTTCTTTTTCATTTACCTCTTTCTTCCCCCCCCCTCTCTCCTCCGCCTCTCTCCTTTTCCTCCCTTCTGCCACTCTCTTCTCCTAGCTCCTTTCTCCCTTCCTCCCTCCCTTCTTCTCCCTCTTTGCGCTCTCCTTCGCTTCTCTCTTCGATTCGCTCACTTAGGGCCCTCTCCCTCCATTCTCTTCTTCCCCCCTCTTACTAGTTCCTTCCCTCCCTTTCTTCCTCTCTCCCTTTCTTTCCCTCCTCCCTCTTTCCCCTCTCTTCTCTCTCTACCCTCCCTCCTTTCTCCCCCCTCCTCCTCCTTCCCCCTCCCCTCTTCTCCCCTCTCTTCTTCCTCTCTTCTCTCTCACTCTTCTCCTCTTACCCTCTCCTCTCCTCCCTCTCTCTTCTCCTTCTCCCTCCCTTTCTCCTCTCAATCTCCTTCTCTCCCCCGATCTCCTTTCCTCCTCATCTCTCCTTCTCTCCCCCCCCCCTCATTCTCTCTCAACTCTCCTTCTTCCCCCTTCTCACCCTCTCTACCCCTAGGCCTCCCCCTCCCGTCGGATCTAAGCCTTCCCTCTACTTCTCTTCTCCCTTCCTCTCCCTCCCCTCTTACCTTTTTCTCCTTCCCTCCCTCTTTCCCCTTCCTCTCTTCTTCTCCCTCCCTCCTCCCTCTTCTCTTCTCTTCCTCTCCTCTCCGCTCTCTCTCCCTTCGTTCTATCTCTCCTCTCTTTTCCCCTCTTCCTTCTCTTCCCTTTCTCTCTCTTACCCCCTCCTTCCCTCCCCCTCTATTTTCTCCTTAGCCCTACCGTCTCTCCCTCTCCTTCTTCTCTCCCTCTCTTCTCCTACCTACTCCCTTCTTCTTCTCCCCCCTCTCTCCTTCCCTTCTCTCTTTCCTCTCTTCTCCCCTTTTCCTTCCCCCTCCTCTTCTCCCCTTCTCCTCCCCCCTTCTTCCCTCTTCTTTTCCTCCCCCTCCCCTCCTCCTCCTCTCTCCCTTCTCCTGCTCTCTAGCTCGTCCCTCCTCTCCTCCTCTCCTCTCCCTCCCTCTCTTTCTTCCTCCCCTTTCTCCCCTCTCTCCTCCCTCTCTTCCCTATCCTCCCCTCCTTCCTCCTCTACTTTTCCCTCTGTTTCTTCTTTCTTCCCTTTCTTCCTTCCTAACCATCCATCCCCTCCCTACTCTTCCATCCTTCTTCTCCTTCTCTTCCCTTCCTTTCTTCCTCCTCTCTCCCTTCTCTTCCCTTTCTCCTTCTCCTAGCCCCTCCTTCTTTATAGCTCTCTCTACCCCTCGCCTATCTCCTCCTCCTAGCCTACCCCTCCTCTCTCTTCTCCTCCCTCTTCCTTCCCTTCCTTACTCTCCCTAGCTCTACCTAATTCTCCCCGACTGATTGACTAAAAGACTCTTCCTCGCTCTCTCTTCCTCTCTTCACCCCCCCCTCTCTCTACCCTTATTCCCTCTCCCTCGTTCTAGCCGTCGTGCCCTTCCTACTCCTCATCCCCTACTCTTCACTAGCTTCTCTCTTCTCATCTCCCTGCCTCTCCTTCCTTTCTCCCTTCTCCTCTCGCCTCGTTCCTTCCCCCTCCTTTTAGTCTCTCTCGTGGGCTCTTTCCTTTCCCTCTTCTCTCTCCTCTTCCCTTCTCTCCCTTCTTTCCCTTCCTCTCCTCCTGTTTTCTTCTCCTCCGCCTCTTCGTTCTCCTTCTCCCCTCCTCCCCCCTTTTCCCCCCCTCTCCTCTCCCTCTCCTCCTCTCCCGCGCCACTCTCCCTGGTCATCTCCCTCTCCTCTTCCCTCTCTCCTGCTCTCTCTAGCTTCCCTCCGTCTCTGCTAACCTTTTTTTGTCCTTTCTCCTGCCCTCTACGCTTCCCCTTACTCCCTCCCTCTCACCCCCTCGATTCCCTTTTTTTCGCCTTCCTTCCCCCTTTTTAGCTTCCCCTCCCTTCCTCCTTCCTCTCTTCCTTCTCCTCCTCCCTGCTCTCTCCTTCTCCCTCCCTTCTACTCCTTCCTTTTTCCCTTACTCCCCTTCCTACCTCTCCCCTGCTGCCCTCTTCCCTAGATTTCCTAACTCTTCTATCCCTCCCTTACTTTTCTCCTCCTCCCTTTCTCTCTCCTCCTTCCCCTCTTCGTCCTCTCCTTCCTCCGCCCTCCTCCTAGCTTCCTTCCTCTACCCTCTTCCTCTCCTCCTTCCCCCCTTCTCCTCTCCTCTCCTCCCCCTGTTCCCTCCTCCCCTCTCCTCTCTTTCCTCTTCCTTCTCTCTCTTTCTTTGTCCCCTTCCTCCCTCTCGTCTCTGCCGTCTTCTCTCCTTCTCTAGCCCCTCTACCTTAGCCATTCTTCTCCCCTCCCTCTCCTGTTCTCTTCTCCTCTCCTGTCTCTCCCGCCTCCTCCTAACTCTTACCCTTCCCCTCCCTCTTTCCCTTTCCTCCCCCTCCCCTCCTTCCTCTTCTCCTCTTCTTCGTCTTCTTTCTAGCCTTCTCTCTCTCTCCCTCTTCCGCCCCTTCTCTTCCTCTTCCAGACTCCTTCTAAGCTCTCCTCTTAGTTCTTTAGAGAAGTCTCAATTTAAAAACACTTCAATTTCTTAAAGGCATGAGAATAAAAAGTTGAAACGGATATACGTACATGTTCTGCTTCCTCTGAGATCGATCCATCTTTCATTAACCAATTTAACCTTCAGATAATAAAAAAACATTCGAAGGGTCAAGATATTAAAATAAATTTATATGTATATTGTGATGAGAAAATTACAAGGGAATATAGCATATCGTTAACTACTAAATCTGATTAAAATTACTTTCTGAGAATTTTCATTTGTTTCATGTACAGAAAAGAGATCCAATTCACTCTTGCAGCAGTCTGGACTAGAGGGGTGTAAGAAATGCATCTTATCGACTCTAAGGCTAAACCATTTTTTTAATGAAAATATTCTTTAGGTGCATACCTATAATATATTAAGAACAAGTTGCCACATATTATAATTCAGAAAAAAATATCCTTTATTTTACGTTGGCATATTTTTCCACCTTTCTTTTTATTCATACGTTTCTTGCTACGGGTATTCTTTTTTCTTTTACTTTTCCTTTTTTGCTTTCTTTCTTTTTACCACGCTGGGCTTATTCACCTTTCTAACACCACCTCCCGTCATTCTTGCGTCGTATTTTTCGTTTAAACATCGTCTAACATTTCATATGAAACACCAGCTATGCGGCGTTTTACAGCACTACGAGGGTCGACACCCTCCATAATATCCTGGCATTGTGTTTTTATTCCTGTCTGGCCGCTTTTTTAGCAATGTACTTACCTCCTGATTTAAACAGGGTAATAGCTCTACGAAATAACGCAGCAAAAAATCCTCCTAAACCATACCCCCTCTACGTTATTGATCCCCTGAAGACTCTTTCTGTTTTTCCATGATTATTATTATTTACCAGAGCTTCTTTCTTATGTGTTACTTTACACACTGCTGTCCCATTTGTGAATGGGTATGGTTTGCCCTCGACGTCTCTTAAATAAACGCGAACTGAACTCAGATGGGGCTTACTCATAGGTAAGTAGTGAACATTAGCGAAGGCGCTTATAACTTTACTTGACCTGTAGGAAAATGAAACTACTCTTAACAAAGCAGGCTTTAGTATCCCTACATACTAATTGGTAGTG
>JABUQX010094661.1:10000-17500 GCA_015478945.1 Trachelipus rathkii | reverse complement strand
AAAGTTTTGTTCCCTTTAAAAAGTGGAGCTTTAGGTCTTACATTGAGGTGTAGCTGTACTGTGTTGATATACAAAGTGAAACTATGGTCTGGAATAAGAGGTATTGATCTAAAGTACAATGTGTTCAGATGGACAATCTTGGGGGCTTGTTAGGTGCGAATAAAATTGATAAAATAAGAAATGAGCCGCATTAGGGAAGTTTGTGGGTGTGAAGAAAGAAGTAAATGAGAGAATAAAATGGAGAGTACCTTGAGATGGTTGTCATGTGGGAAAGAGATGGATTGAATGTCGGTTGGTTAAAGCGTGCTGAATTAGTTGTGAGGGTAAGCGCTGGGATCGACCGGCTGGAAGACCGAAGAATATGTGGATTGAGTCAGTAAAGGAATGCCTGGATGAAAGAAATAAGAGTTTGGCAGAGGCGAGAAGAAATTGCATAATAGGAGTGAATGATGGGTTTTTGATTAGGTATGGTTGTGGCCACTGGCCAAGGCAGACTCCTACATTGACGAGATACCATAGTGAGGGGTCCGTCGCGGTCCAGTCAAGGGTGGATTTTTTGACTGCGGCGAGTTCTCACTAAAAGGGTATAAAAGGGCGGTAAGGCTGGTTTTCTTTTCAACTTGCGTCATATTCTTTTACTACTACTTTTTCTTTTTCCAGTGCATGCTACGCACCTTCCCCAGTCTTGGGGAAGAGAAGTGAGGTGATGATATATAGTATATATATATATATATATATATATAATATATATATAATAGTATATTATATAATATTATATATATATTATATATATTATTTATTATTATATATATATATATATATATTTAATGTATATATATATATATATATAATATATATATTATATATATATATAAGTTATATATATACTATATTATTATATATATTATATATTTATATAATATATATTATATATATATATATATATATACCGTATATATTTTTAATATACCTATATATCAGTAGGAGCGCTTTCAAAAAATACAAAAAGGAAAGATGTTATTTTATGTATAAGAAAAGCTATTATTCCTGTTCTTTTAACGCAAAATGATTGATAACTTCTCCGTTTATATAGTGTAGCTGTGATGAACACTCATTATAGCAAGATCTGTTAGTCATTACTATCATGTAAAATTGAGAAAGTATGTTTTGAACCTTTTCAGAGTTGAGGAATATCTTTCTGGAGTGCACGTTGTGAGCTAGATAGATGCTTTAATCCTTAACTATTCAATTTGACTGTATAGATCAAGTTTATTTACAAAATTCATAAAAAATTTTATAAATATCGATGAAAACGTTTTACTAAGATTGACAAGTGTGGATCTGTGTTTCACGAATTTCCTCTAAATGGTTTGAAAAATCATCAAGGAAAGGAATTGGAATTGCTTTATTTCGTTTCGTATTAAATTTCCTCATTAATGGAAAGTAGAAGTTCTATTGCAACTTCCACAATGCTTGAAAAAAGTTTCATCGATATTGACTCGAATATCTTTCAAAATAAGCATCCTGTTTTCAATATGATTAAGAGCAGTTGCTTTCACTAATGATGGAGACTGCAATGTAGTACATTATGGAAGGGGGAAGAAGAACAAAGTTGATATCATAGTTGAACATAACCTATTCGCTTGCGATTATACAGAATTTAAAAGATTTGAGGTTTTTTGAAGAAGATTCAATATCTTGATCTATCTCAAATACATTTAAAGCTTCAATAATTGCTTAAAAACTTCTTTAAATTGTATCAATCCTTCGAAACTTTTAACACATTTTGTTTCGCATATTCGTGATAGTTTTGATCATTTTATCTCGCGGAAAATCTTTCCTATTTTTTCCATTAATATATTTCCATCTTGGTAAACTGAAATAGTTTCCAGTTGTTTTCACCTTGCCAATAAAGTTTCTAATGTGTTGTACTCTATATGAACGTCAATAGAAATGAACGTACAATGCAACTGGATATGTGCGACAGCTTGAACACTTCTACCTACAACTTTTCTACATTGCCGCTGCACCATCATATCGTTGTCCAATAAGAAAATCACAATTTATTTCAACTTCTTAGCATTTCCTTCACTAGAGATTCCCCTTTTGTGTTTTCAACCGTCACTAAACCTAAGACCTGTTCATGAACCACAACCATGTTTTCCCCATTTCTATTAATATATAATCTTAATTTGCTTTGATTATTATTTTTATTATTCCTATAAATTTAAACTAAGAGACTCAAACCATAAAATAATTTTAATAGTTAATATATTATTATTATTGCTATTATTATTATTAATTATTATTATTATTATTATTCTTATTAATTTATTATTATTATGATTTTATTATTATTATTATTATTATTATTATTATTAGATTATTGAATTTATATATTAACACTAATAATTATTAATTATTATTCATTATTATTTATTAATATTATTATTATTATTTTTTTTTTTTTTTTTAATTTTTTTCTTTTTTTTTTTTTTTTTTATTGATATTATTAATATTATTTTATTACTTTAAAAAAATGATTTTTATAATGAAAAATATTATTAAAAAAATTATGATTATGATTATTATTATTATTATTGATTATTATTTTTATTATTATTATTATTAGAAATTATTATATTATAATCTATAATTATAATTATAATAAATTATTATTTTTTGAGATATAATAATAATTCAACTCTATAATTATTGATTATTATTATTTATTAGTATTTTTATTATTTATTATTTATTATTTTTTCATGGTTAGTAAAATTCTGATTTTATATGATAATTATATAATAATTGTTACTTATAATTTAAGTTATTATTTATCAATTTAATTATATTCTAACAGTTATTATATTATTATTAACATTATTATTCTCATTTTATTTTACTCTTATATATTATTATTATATTATTATTATTATTATTATTATTATTATATTAATAATTATATTTATAATTTTAATTATAATGTATTATATTATTTAATTATTATTATTATTTTAATTATTATTATTTTTAATTATTATTATATATTATTAATTATATATTAATTATTTTATTATTATTATTATTATTATTATTATTATTATTAATTATTTTATTTATTATTATTATTATTGCTATTATTATATTTTATTATATTAATTTTAAATTTTATTATTATTTTTATTTTTAAACTTTTCTAAAATATTTCGAAGGTTTTCAATAAATAAGTATTTTCATAAAGTATCATATATAATATATAATATAGATTATAAATTATAATTAAAATGTAAATTTAATTAAATTATTAATTATAATCATAATTTATAATTATATTATATTACAATTATAATTATAAATAATTATTATTTATTTATTATTATTATTATTATTATTATTTATTATTATTATTATTATTATTATTATTATATTATTATTATATTATTGATTATTATTATTATTATTTTTTATTAATTATCTATTATTATTTATTATTATTAATTTTTATAATAATAATGAATAATTAATGAATATTAAAATAATAATAGATAATAATAATATAATAATATTTAATAATAATATTAATAATTAATAATATTAATAATAATAATAATAATATTAATAATAATAATAATAATAATAATAATAATAATATTAATAATAATAATAATAATAATAATAATAATATAATATAATAATTGAGGTAATATTTAAAATAGAAAACGAACCAAATAATATAGAGATAAGAATATTTTGAAGTTATTTTTTAATCTTGTTAATTTGTTATCTTGAAATCAAAATATATTCCTTCAATTAATCTAAGGGAACTGACTCAGCCCTCAGCAGGGAAAAGTTTCTGATATTTTTTTACTGCAAGATGGTCGTACTCGAGGTCTTACCGTTTTGATTTTTTTAAGAATGATTATTATTTATTCCTTCTGTGGAGAGGAATCCTTAAATTTCTCAGAAATCATAGGTGGTGCCTCAGTGACATTGAGGAATAAAGTAAATTTTCTTTTCCTTCAAGAAAAACTCATCAACCATCATTCATCAAACTCTAGAAACTAATAAAAATTATACAGTAATTATTCCCGGTATCATGCAAAATCTATTAAAAAAATGATAACTATCTATAACTTTGTTTCGTCCTTACAAAATACCTATCTTCATCTCACTTCTCCACAGTTCCTTTACCCTCAGTTTAAGTTAAACTTTTTACTCAGCCATTTACCTCTAATTTCACCTTAGACCATGTTGGTTCTAGTCCTTCTCCACCTCACTCCTTATCCTTTGCTCCTAACTTCATCCTTCGTTTCAAAGATGTAATTCTCTCTCTCTCTCTCTCTCCACTTATATATATATATATACTCATATATATATTATATAATATATATATATATACTATATATATATATATTATAATATTATATATTATATTATGATATATATATATATTAATATTATATATTATATATAATATATCCATTCTATCTATCTATCTATCTATCTATCTATCTATCCTTATCTATCTACTCTATCTATCTATCTATCTAATCTATCTATCTATCTATCTATCTATCTATATATCTATCTATCTATCTATCTATCTATCTATCTATCTATCTATCTATCTCTGGCTTAATACTAAGAAGCGTATGACCATGATGGGAATATTATCACTATCACTAGTCACATTTCTCACCCTATGATAAAATCTAGTGTGACTCGTCTTTCGAAAAATTTTATCCTCTCATCAGTTTACTTCACAGTTCTTCAATCTTTTTTGTCGGATTGTTGCCTATAGCCCTTTCTCTCCGTCACTCATATTTATTCAGTCACTCCCCTCTTCACTCACACAAACTTAACATATTCTGTTCTTCTCTCTTCTACTTATACATGTAAATTTTATGTAATGAATGAAATCTTTAATCTACTGTACACTTATTTTCTCTCCTCTCCACTCCTCTCCATTGCCATCTTTAATACCTTAATTTTATTTCAGTTCATTTATACACCTTATTCCCGCTTTACCCTTTTTCTCATAACAATAATTTATATTTACATCAGTTTACGGCTGTGAATGGTGTACCTTTTTAATCTGTAGTTGACGATAGCCTAACTCATTACATTGTAGAAAACCTGTCCTGGTACAATACAACTATTACTACAACTACTTCTATACTACTACTACTTACTACATATACTACTACTTTATACTACTACTACTACTACTACTACTACTAATAATAAAAAAATAATAATAATAATAATAATAATAATAATAATAATAATAATAATAATAATAATAATAATAATAATAATAATAATAATAATAATTAATTTAAGAGTGATATTATATAATATATAATGAATAATAATAATTAATATTAATATAATAATAATAAAATAATAATAATAATAACTAAATACATAATAATAATAAATTGTAAATAAACTAGACACAATAACTCATATAATATCTTCTTTATAATTTAGTATATTGTGATACATGCTAGTTATAAGTAAATTATGGAAGTAAAAATTATATTTAATGATAATAAAGTAATAGTTATTGACTCTCATAGCAGGTTATCATATGTACTACCAATAACTATAGCGCATGGCATAATAATAATATATAATCATAATATATTAATACTTAATAATTAATATATTTCGAGATAAAGGACTCTTGTATAATGCTATCATCTTTAAACAAATAGTTGCAGTTTGAAAGAGTGATATGGACAGCTACAAAATGATAAAGACTTTAAGTTCATCCAATTTAGATTGAATTATGATACTGAAGTATATTGTCATAATATTTTTCGTATAACATTTTTATAAATTGACTACAATTAAGTATATCAATAATTTGTATATAATAACTCGTGAAGGAGTGTAAAGTCATAGATAAGAGTTTATATAACCGTCTATGAGTAATCGGTAAAGTATAATTAGTAAATTATTTATAAATTGTTAGATAGTAGAGTATTGAATAAAAAGTTACTTATATTATGTGAAAATTTTCAAAAATACTAGTGGTGTTTCTTAGATGATTTTGACATATTTTGATTAGTTTACGTATTTCATATTTATGATATTGAGATTTTAAGTAAGTACTAAAGCATCGATCTTATTAATATAGAATGGCCAATCTGGGGAATATTCGTTAATGCTTGCGGAACATCCATCACACTGGGGAACATAACAAACTTCTTTTTTGCCACACCATGGCAAAATATGTGATCTCTCTGATAGAACTTTTCATACTAATTTCAATTGTTAAGTGAACAAGGTAGTTTTTCTTCAACATACGCTTTTTAGTGACACTCAGATTAAGTGTGAAGGAAATGCCTATTTACAGAGGACTTGCATAAATAACAAATTTAACTTACCTAAAATGTGAGAATTGTTGATTTTTATTGAATATTTTAATTCACTGTAAAACATTATTTGAGTAATAAAATAACTTTTTATGTGCGATAATTTAAAATGCTGTTTTACTAACATTAGTTATCACTCAAAAACAACAACATTCGGACTAAAAACCAATACTGAATGTTATTGTACAAAAACTGAGTGATAGAAAATTCTGATTGCATATTTGAATTTAGCGTAAGATATTAAGTTAGAAACACAGAAAAACTAATTTATGAAGCAAAAACAGTGCTACAGTTTTTAACATTTTCCTAAATTCTTAAATTCGTACGTTTGAATAAACGTGAATAAATATCACCTCCTTTATACATTACAATAAGGTAGTAAGTAGCCTTAAAATTTAATAAAAGTAATAAAAAACTGGTAATAGAAACCATTTTATTATTATTATTATTAATATTTTAATATAATATATAGTAATTAATAATAATAAAATAGGTATTATTATTATATACTGCTCATTTTATTTATTTATATTATCTTTTCGAAAATTTTAAAGTATTTTACTACCTTATACGTTAAAGATATATACGTTAGATACTAACGAGTCGAAGGCCCTGGTGCTGCTTTTTATCCTTAAATATATATATATATATATTATTTATTATAATCATATATATATATAATATATACCGTACTAAACATTACAAAATATTAAGGTGAGGTAACCTGTAAATTTAAAAAATAACATAATTTATATATGTTTAAAGTTTTTTATAGTATACTTAATGTGTGAGTGTGTTGTGTGTATAGTATATACTTATAATATATACATTAGTAACTATCATATATATAAATATATATATATAGTTACTATAATATATATATATATTAAGATGTATATACATATATATAATATTATATATATATATATATATATATATTAATATATATTTGCGCAAGTTTGTGTGCAAGAACCTGCAGTAGACAAAACTCTTCATTAAAATATTTCTCCTAAAATTTGCTCCAGCGTCAAACAAATAAAAAGTATATAGGTATGCTGTTTTTTCTAAGTTTAAGTATATATATATATATAATATAGATGATTATATTATATAA
>JABUQX010094661.1:0-5000 GCA_015478945.1 Trachelipus rathkii | reverse complement strand
CTCTGGAATATACATCACAACAGTACCATATTTAACTATACATCCAAGAAGCATCATTCTCAAGTAATCCTTTCAGGATTCCGACTCTTCTTTCCAATCTTCCTTCTGATGCATCTCTTTTTCATATCACTTCTGCAAATTCTTCCACACTTCCGATGACGGTCGAATCATATAGTTAAATTAATTTTCATTAGATATCTATTGAGTTTAATAAAACTACATACAATACCAGTAGAGTGGATTGCACGGCAGGCTCTGTGGATGCATTGCAGACGCTCGGCTGAAGCGCTTCGCTTCTAATGCGCTCGTTGCGCGCGGAGCGCGTGCCGTGTACAACATTACTCGCATTAATTAATTTTTATTATTTAAATGTTTTAAAAAACTGAAAAGAGCATTATTATTTTATTATTACTATTTTTATTATTATCATATATAGTATTATTATTAAACATACCAAAAAACATTCCCAATTCGTTTCCTTTTGTTGAATGGACTTTACGACCAAAAAACTGATCCCCTCTCCAATGCGAGGGCGTCCGTTAGGAGCAAGCCAAGATGCTTTTATTAATTATTATTATTAATTTTATTATTATTATTATTTTATTATTATTATTATATTTTTTTTATTATTTCTATTATTATTATTTATTATTGTACTTTTGTTCCTTCAGTCTCGTAACATTTCAGCTGAAACGAATTTTCATTTACAAAATTAGTGCAAGCAAATAATTTAAAAAAGAAAATTGCCTTTTTTACACAAAAAATTAGAACGAAAATCAAAAGCCTCCGACGTTTTTTTTTTTTTTTTTCTTCAGACTAGCTTTAAAAAACTAATATTGCAATGGTATGGTCAGAATTTAGAAAAAAGTACGAAAAATATTCATTGCCTGCGTATCTAGGGTTTGCCATATATATATATTAATTATATATATATATATAGTATATATATATATATTATATAGTATACTATATAATATATATAATATATATATATATTATATATATTATTTTATATTCATATCTATTGATATTATATATTATTATATATATATTATATATATATATATAGTATATATAATAATATAGGTGATATTGGTTTAGGCGACCAAACTATCATCGATACCATATCTCAAAAACTACAATAGTTACAGGAAAAAGGAATACATTGTTGAATCCTTGCAAAATTTTATTGCGGAAACTGTAAAAAAAAAAAAAAAAAAAAAAAAAAAAATCATATCTCAAACTACAATAGCTACAGCGGAAAAAGAATACATTTTGGAATCCTTGTAAAATTATAGTTAGTAACAATGTAAAAAAAAAAAATAGAATTAAATAAATAAAATAATATTGGCTATTTTCTTTTTTAGGAGGAAGAACAAATTATTAATTATATATAATATTTATATATATATATATATGTATAGTATATTATATATAATATATATATATATATATATACAGTATATAGTATATATATATATTATATATTATATATATATAGATATAATATTATATATATATATACTTATATATTATATATATATTTATATATATATAACAGTATGTATATATACTCTATATATTTATAATATATATACTATATATATATAATTATAATATACACATTATACTATATTAATTATATTATATTATATATATATATATATTATTTGTATAAAGGTATTACACGGCAATGTAAGGGGCTCGAAGCCGACGGAACAACAGGGAGACGTTTTCCATTCCGTAGGGGGAGGGGCGAGAAACCCGCGACACCCAAATACCAAAGAGCGGGGGTTCCGGAGACCCTCCCGTAGGGGGGGAATTAGTCCTACCCGTAGTTCCCCGGAGGCCGAGAGACCCCGACTCCTGCCATCGGTTCGTTTCCCTTGGGGTATTCCTTTAGTAAAGAAAAAAGCAAATTTAATAGAGTCATTTCATTTAACGAACGTAATCAATAAAAGGTCTCTAATTGCTCTCTAATTTATTTGCTAATAATTTTAGCAAATATTTTTATATTGTTTTATTTTTTTTTACATTTTCTCTATCTATAAATTTTTACAGGATTCCAAAAATGTATTCTTTTTCGCGGTAGCTATGTAGTTTTGAGATATATATAATTTTTTTTTTTTTCTTTCTTTTTTTTTTTTTTTACATTTTCCGCGCCTAAAATTGGACCGGCATCTCAGCAATGATCTCCTTTTCCCTGTGGGCCTATTGTAGTTTTTGAGATATGGATTGAATGATAGTTGTCGCTCAAAACCAATTATCACCACTATGTATATATATATATATATATATATATATATTATATATATTCTAATGATATATATAATATATATTATATTATTATATATATATATATATATATATATAATATATATATATATATAATTATTAAATATAATATATATATATTATTATATATAGGTATATATATATATATAATATATATATCATATATTATATAGGCCGATATATATTTCGCTTTTAGGGAATTTTTGAGCACTCTAAATCTTTCTTTCTCTTTTTTTTTTTTTTTTTTTTTTTTTTTTTTTTTTTTTTTTCTTTTTTATCTCTTTGGAACTTTTAGTTATGAATTATGTTTTTCATTGAGATATAATTCTGCACTTCTTTAGTGATAAATTTGATCACTTTAGTTATTTAATTTTATAGTTAATATAAAAATTAGAAACTTTTAGAAAAACTGTTTATAATGTTGAGCTTCAAATTTTCGTTTTGTGAAAATATTCACAAAAATAATGTGGGAAAAAAAGAAAATGGAAAAATGTTTTAAAATTTTTCCCACAAAACTCATTAAGATGCTTATAATTTATTTTCACGCTTCTCCCTTTAAGTAATAATAATAATAATAAAAATAATAATAATAATATATAATAATAATAATAATAATATAAATATTAATCAATAATAATAATAATACATATATAATAATAATAATAATATTAATAATAAATTAATAATAATAATAATAATAATAATATAATAATATATATTATATAATAATAAAAGTTATATAATACTTAATAATAATAATAATAATAATAATAATAATAATAATAATAATAATAATAATAATAATAATAATAATAATAATAATAATAATAATAATAATCAAATCAAAATAATAATAATCAAATCATCAAATCAAATCAAATCAAATCAAATCAAATCAAATCAAATCAAATCAAATCAAATCAAATCAAATCAAATCAAAAAGCTTTATTTAGAAAATAAATTTTCACATTATTAGGTATAACAATACAGGTTGTAATATTTAATTCATCCAATACAAACGCTTAATGAATATATACAATTCTGAAAGGTAGCTACTAAATTGCAACACAATGTTTATCGTCCTTTGGGCCCCAAAAGATTAATTATTATTATATTTAAGTTATTGGGTTTAAGGATTGACCTTAATGTAATCCCAAAACCAATTTAAATACAATTAAAGTACATAAGATTAGCAAAATAATAACAATCAACATAATAGTAGTATTAATAATAATTTATTTATAGAATATTTAATAGTGACAAGAAAAACTGAAGATAAAGTCATATAGATAACGAAGTAATAATAATAATAATAAAATTAATAAATTAATAAATAATACGAATGAATTAAATCAATAATAATCAATAAACTAAATAGTTACGAATATAGAGACCTTCTTCAGTATCTCGCACTCATCTATAACAATTAAATGAGCTTGCACTCATCTCTCAGCTGTATACTCTCTTAGCCCCACAATTCATACGATCTCTATATATAGCTAAGTATTCCTATCTATGCGTTAGAAGCCCTCCTGGATATGATATGCTCTCTCTATCTCACACCTCTTAATATCATGTGGAGTCCTCACATACGATCACTCGCAGTACGATTAAACGTATTGTGGTGTCATCGCTATCCATACAGTGACAGACTATACAGTGTACTCTCTCTATTATACTCGCATAATATATATTTAATATAATAATATAATAATAATAATATAATAATATAATATATATAGTGTGAGTGGTGTATGTAGATAAACTGTAATAAAAGTTTAGTACTAGGTACAACAACATGCAATAGTGGTTTTTTGCTGTTAGTCAGATAATAATAATAATAATAATATCATATAATAATAATATAATAATCAAAAAGTATAAGATAATAATATATTGATAATTGATAATAATATATATATATAATAATAATAATATAAAAAATTATTTATAATATTATAGATAATAGATAATATATAATATATAATAAAAATAATAATATTATAATAATCGTATATAATAATAATAATAATATAATAATAATAATTGCATATAGATAGATAATTATGGTAAAAAATAGAACACATAAAAAGTGAGTAAAAAAGATGTATTATTGTAATTTGAATGAATAATAAAAATAATATTTACATAATAATAATAAAAATAATAATAATAATAATAATAATAATAATAATAATAATAATAATAATAATAATAATATTGTAATATAATAAAAAAAATAATAATAATAATATAATAATAATAATAATCAATAATAATATAAGAAATAATATAATAATAATTAATAATTAATGAATATTAATTAAGTCAAAATACTTAATACTATGACTAGATTTTACAAGTTTAAATCGCAGGGTTTGTTATTTATTAACATTTATTTAGGTAATAAATTTTTCTTTTTCTTTTAGAAAAACTCTTAACAGAGTTTTTGGGTTTGTGTCATCGAGTTGTAAAGTTTAGCTACTTTGTAGCTGACGGATTAGGGTTTTTTTATTGCTACAAAAGCTGTTGTGTGAGATTACTTTCCGTAAAAGTGATTCGGTTTCTCGCGCCCACGCTGGTTTCAGATGAAAATTCGGTAGGCAATAAGTCGCTAGGGATTGTTAGGGATATTTTATGTATTTCTTTTAGGAAGTAGCTATTGAGATAAGTCTTAAGAACTATGGTTTTTGATATATAATTGT
>JABUQX010094660.1:35000-52500 GCA_015478945.1 Trachelipus rathkii | reverse complement strand
AATAGATACTCATTTTATATCATTTTTAGTTGCGTTCCGTCTACCACTACTGATAACGTAAGAATCATACAGTGTAAATCGTTTATAAGCTTATATTATATATTATATTATATATATATTATACTTATATAGATATAAATATATATCATTATTATATATAACTACACAAATATATATATATCTATATCATATATATATATATTTGTTGCTTAATATATTATATATAAATATATTAACTAAATAATATATAATATATATATATAATTTATATATATATAACATATAGAAATATAATGTTATATAAATATATGTATAGATAGTATTATTAGTATATATATATTATATTATTATATAATATATATATATATATATATATAATATGAAATATATATATATTACTTATATATAATAGTATATTATATATAATAAGTACCGTATTGTAGCGCGGTTGGTAACATTACCGCTCGCTCGATAAACAGGCCTTCTCTGCTAGCGTCGCTCCTTCAGCGGACAATCATTCTATACCTATACCTAACCCAAGACTCGACTTACCCGCACCGCATACTATGAGCGTCACGATATGACTATATACTGATCATATTATATAATATACTATGTAGAGGTATCATAAAATGTATAGATGTGAGTGGAGTGATGATAACCAAAAAGCGATCTCGACTCTCGTGTGTTAGACCTGTAGCTATAGTGAATGTGACTAACAAATTAGCAATCGCCACATTGGCGTCATCGTCAAGTCTACACGATTCGTTCTTAAAACACTGAACTGAAGCGAGTCAGATGAGCTGCGTTTGGCGATAACTATCTCGAGAGAGCAGAAGATCGTGGGAATCAAAAGTGATCAAATCCGAATGAGTCTGACTTTCACGCATAGGGTGAACGTGGGGTATTGATTAAGTAACATGATGCAAACTTTATTGATGGTTAGGGTTAAACTAGTAGTATTAATAAATAATAAAAATATATGTACAAATTACCTTTAGTTAATTTCCGGAAGTCTGTTATTACTTGCCGTGCAAACTTGCTGCTGGTCGAAAGGGTGTAAATTAGGATTAGGTGGATTTGCTTTATATATAATTATAATATATTGTAAATCATTAAGGTACTGATCCTAATGTCTAAGATTAAAACACAGCTCCTTTTGGTATTGACCTTTGGGAAACTATGTTTCCAAATTTTTTTATACTATTGTTATAGTTTATATCTGTAGATATAAATATATCTATATATTTTGTTAGTCGGACACATGTACCACTGGTAATGAATAATTATATATATCTTTGCCTCTGGTGAATTGCTATAATATATTAACTATAGTGGATATATATATATATACTATATATATACCTAATACCTACACATATATAATATATAATATAATATATATATATATATAATTATATATATATAATGGCCTCCTATCAACTATATTTTCATGGGTATATATACTTATTCTAATTATCGTCAGGTAGTGCTATAACCCTACTGCACATACTTAATATATTTCATTTGTGTTTTCGTGTATAATACTACATAATAATAATAATATTATATATTATTATATATATTTATATTAATTAGTCTTAGTATAATACTATATATTATATATATAGGAAATACAAATATTCATATTAGTATATAATAATATTAGACAAACTCGAAGATTTTGTCTGAACCCAAAAAATTGGCTGTGTTCCCAAAAGATATATTCCAGAATATTCGATATATGTATACGATTGTACCTATTATAAATCCCCATCCACAGTTGTTAATCTCTTGATCACCATTTTTCGCCGGCCCTCACTAGTCTTTTAAGAACTTTGTCTGAGATGGGATGTGTGCAGGCAAGATTTAACCTTTTTAACCAATTGCTAAAATTGATAATTTTTTTCACAATTTAAAAAACTACAATAGTTAATTTACTTGTTATATACACGATCATAAAATTACTTACATAAAATAAAGGCAACATGAAATTTACCTAGTTAAATTAAGACGAATATATTAATAAATCTTAAATAATATTTATATCGCGTAAAAAAGTATATATATATACTAGTTATATAATAAATATATATAAACAATATATTAATAACTAATTTTATATAAGTTAAATATCGTATAGTAATATATATAATATATATATTATATTAATATATATATTAAATATATAATTATAATATATATATTTATAATAATATATTAATAATTATTAAGATAAATCAGTATATATATATACTATATTACATATATGTTGATATACTACAAATATCTTTCAAAAGTTATACTACTACGTAAACTTGTTAATTATATTATTATTATATAATATTATTATATATATATATTATATATTATAATATTAAATATATAATATTATAATAGATATAGGTTATATATATATATTATATATTATATTAATATTTATATATTATATATATATATAGTATATATAAATAATATATATATAGTATATATTATATAAATATATACTATATATATATATATAATATATTTTATTAATGTGTATATGGGGGGGATGGTTTATATATATATATTAAATATAATTATTATAGTATATTTAAATATAATATTATGTAATATATTATATATTATAAATATATAATAATATATATATATATTAAATATTTATATATATATATATATTGATCGTTATAACAGTTATATATATAATATAATTATGATATATATTAATTATATTATATATAATATATATATATATGGATAGTATTATATAGTATATTAGTTAATATAATAATATTAATTAATATATAGTAAAATATTATATAACTTATATATTATATATTATTATAATATATATTATAATATACATTTATATATATATTAAATGTTTAATAATATATAGGTATATATATTAATATATTATATAATATTATAGATGAGTATTTCTAAATACATGTTTTTTTAATTTTGTAGGACGTATTTTTAACACCAAAGAATCCTACAAATTGAGGACAGATTTTGAAACATTTCTCTATGGTAAGGTATAAGCAAGGAATTATCTCATAAGTGGCCGGAGGATCTGATTTATTTACTAATATTACAAATGAATTTAAATTATTTTATATATTAAAGAACAACTAATCTAGGTTAGCTGTATAGGTTTACGGGCATGAATAGGACAACCATTATTTCAGGTCTTATATTATATAGGTTTGGTCAACGATACACGATCCATCTAGGTATAGGTCAGGTTTTGGTGGAAACGGCTGAATATTCCGTACATAGATAAAGCGTCGTTAATGGTATCTGGCTTTATAGCTCTATAGGTTTGGATATAAAAGGGGTATATAGGTAACACCAGATTTAATATATAATATATTAATAGTATATATATTATACTATATATATATAATCTTATATAATATATATTTATATTAGTATTTAATAGTATATATATATTAAATAGTGATGAGGTGATACGTCTCTCTGACTATAACAGTCCGATCTGATTCCTAGTCTCTCGATTAACCTCCAGTCAAAAAGATTAGAACACGAATTTCCAAGATTCCGATTCCGGATTTCCCCGATTATTTTACTTTATATAAAATTCTAAAATATTATATATATTATGAATCAATTACGCTTAATTAAAAATCCTTTTACTTGTCTTATATACTCTTATATGGAATTATTCAGCTAACGAATTATTGCTCATATTATCATACGTTAAATATTAAATAAAGTATATAGTATTATAAATATATATTAGTATTAATTAAGATTCTCTATATATTTGAATCTAGTTACATATTTTCATTGAAAAAATTATTTCTAAAATAATGGTCAAAAATAATTTAATAAGTTCAGTAAAAATGTTATAGTAAAACGTTTATAGTTTTTTTTAAGATAATATATCTATTTGTTATATAGATGGCAAAGGCTCTGGGATTATGCCAGAAGACTTTGAATACCATCAAATAAAAGATAAATTACTAATTAATAAAACTTATATAACCTAAATATTATTATAATAACTTTTCTGAATATATGAAAATTTATTTTTTAAACTTAAAATAAATAAATTTTTTCAGAAAATAATATACACCGATTGCAATAAATATAAATATTTATAATAAAAAATAAATCCAAAAAATAAAAGATCTATAATAGAGAAAAATTCAACATATGCAAATTTAAACCCTGCTCACTATATAGAATTTTTTACCATGTTATCTAGGAGTCCTGTCTTATCATAACATATTATTTATTATACTTACGTGATTTTAGTGGGTTCTAAAAAGATGATTATATATCCTCTTAATTTTTTGTTTAGGGTTTTAAAATACGTCTTTTCTATTTATTTTTAAACCTAAGATAAATCTTTTTCTGAATAAAAACATTCTGCAAATAGTTAATTATAGTTCTGTAATAATCCTTTTATAATATGAATAACGTAAGGACTGCACCAATCTTATCGCAAAAATTTTAATCTACCTAATTATTGTTTTTATAAAATGATTATCGAGCTCTTAATTTTCATTAAGCCGTTGGACGCACTCAATTCAAAAAAATGGTGAAATGAAACCCCAGTTGTCATCTAAATAGTGACTGTATATTTTCTATTATACTCATCTCTCTAGTAGAATTTGGCTTGAACTTAATATTATAGACTATAACATTTCGGGGCGTACAATTAACATTCGTCTCTCACTCGCCTTATATCGGAGTTATCTAGCTTGTAACATTTACTAAATAAGATAGGAGAGTCTTGTGGTCAATATGGCTGATATACTAATGTTCTATTATTTATTTAAGTGACAACTTAAGAAAAAAGAATTTTACTTAGTTAATTTTATATTGATTGCTTATGACGTTTATTTTATGAGAATTTATTTTCAATTTATTCCTCTCATTAATTCTGAAAACTATTCCAATATTTGTTATTTTTATTATTCTTCATAGTATTTTTGTCATTTTTTTAATTTTGAATTATTTTAACATTTTATTTTCACCAAAATTGGCTGTAAGTAACTAAGATAAAAATTGTGTTTAATATTCAATTATTTTTTAAACATATTTGATTTCCTCATATGTACGTAATGAGATGCCTATTTAAAAGTTGCATTTTTTGCTGACCAACGCGTACGTTTGAATTATGGCTTGTTTGGTAGCGATTTTAACAAGGAAGGTGGTATATAAGTATGTTAAGGTTAGTTTTAAGTTAGTGATTTAAATTAGTTATTACTTTTAAAGTATATTCTTATCTATTAGTCCTCATGATATTTCTAGGTCATAAGGGTTTCTTATATCTAATTAAGATCTTCGATCCGTAATTATGAACTTCATATTCCCGGACATGGAGTCATCTTGGTGTGATCAGAAAATTCTACGATTAGATTATGCATCAAGTCAAAATTACCTACCTTAGACAAAGAGAGTGCTCGACTCTCCAGCAACGCTTTGTCAAGTGAGCGTTTCCCTGCCTTCGTTTGGCAGAATGTGTTAGCGACCAACCTTTTTTTCCACATACTCAAATTGATGATTTATTTCTCTCAATATATTGTCGAACATAGTGAGCTAATTGGTATTATGAGTGATAATATAGATAATGTATTATTATTTATACATATTTTTATTAATTAATATATTATTGGCTGATCTATTTCTATATACTTATATATATATCATTACTATTCAAATTATTTTTACTAATTATTATATTATCCTTTTTCTCATCTTATATATATTTTATATAGTAGATATTAGTGGTAGATATTTACTTATATTATGCTGGTTGTTATTTATAAGACGCTCTCTAATATATTATAAAAACCGATAATAATAATATATCAGAGGCCCGGACTATACGATCGAAACTGCGTGACGGCTATTCTTCGAAAAGAGCCCACTCAGCTCAAATAAGATGCTCCTCGGAAGAGGCCCTGCTCCTCACTCGCGCTCATATCATATTTTTATTCACGTGTATGTCTCTCCACATCACCCATCTTGAGTAATTTTTTGAAGATTTATTTAATTATCACCTGTATAATATACGATATACTTTATGCGACTCAATATTCCAATTTAAGTCAGACATGTTGTTGTTGGTGTTTGTGTTGGTTATGTAGACCTAAAGATCTGTTCTTCTTTCGCGTTTCCTCGACGTCCACGCGCTCAGTTATCTAAATTTGTAGTAATAAAACTAGAGCTCAGTTCTAACGCATGCTGATACAACATGAAATGTGTGTGTACTCACACGCTTCTCCTAACTCAGAAGAGGAAAGGAAAGAACAAAATTCTTCATTTACCCGTTTGAATTATCAAATATTCTTCTTTCAATAAACTGGTATAATTAGCTTCCAAAATCTCAGTGTAAAATCGCATATATGAGTCAGCCTTTTGGGATATAGGGGACAAGATATAGATTCATTAAATTACACAGTAAGTCGGAACTAGTTTATTAGTCATGCACGTTATAGTGTGTGTGTTACTCTTTCTCAATTATTGCACACTCTCTTATTATATAATATTATTATTGAATATTATTATTTATGTGACTTCACATTAAAATAATAGTGAATTAATAATTATGTACTGATATATTGCACTTTATATCGTCTTATTATTACTTATGTATTATATTTTTTTTATTATTTATACTCTATTATTCATTATTATAGATTATTAGTTACTTTGATTTATGTATCCCTCATCATATATGGATTTATTACTCTATGCTTTATTCTTCCAATAATATAATATCATTATTATTCTATTATCATAGATTTATTTCATTTCTTATTTATTCAATTTTTATTTATTAAACAGATATGGTAAACACTTATAGTGTAAATTAAATATTAAGTCTCTTATATTATTATTAGTGTTTTATAAAATTTTCTTTATAATATTATGACATTCAGATGTTTAATAATTTTCCTATAATGTGGTAGTGCGCGTATGCCCCTGATTCTAGGCACTTCCTGAGTAGTGTCCTTCAAATAATAAATTTGTACAATCAAAACAAAATTTAATATATATATAGTTAATTTTATTATATATAGACCAATTTTTCTAATGAATACTTTATATATATTATCGCTATCATGATATATAATTTAGTATTTGTCTAAGCATTACAGATATAGTGAGTGTTATTTTATATTGTATATGATATAATGATTACAGCTGGGCCTAAATAATTATAATTAGAGTACCTATATATAACGTACTTACCTCTTTAGTGAGGTAAACTATAGTAAAAAATTTATTGAATAAGCATAATATAATTTTATATAGATTATATATTACTGTAAGTTTGGTCTTAATTCATTCATATTATTATAGGATTATTTTCTGTATTTTACCACTTAAATGACCATTCTTGATATGCCCTGGGTAGAAAAATAATATATATCTAGAGGTGTATATATATAGTGGCGTTAGCTTGGGATTAATAAAGGGCTATTATTTTAGAGTTTTTATATATAGCTATAATATTAAATAATATGGATAATTAGTATGATAAATATATATGCATAGGTCCAAAATCACGTTTACCTCATTAACGCTTCGCTTCCGGATAATGACTGTCCTCTATCGCGAGGTCTTTTTTACTGTTGCATAGTTATCTTTAAATATGTACAAGAATAATTCGAACTAATCGCAGCTACAATGATTACATTTATTTTTCAGGAAACTGAAGATTTGAATTCTCACTCCTTCTCGATGAGTTCTACTCTCTAGGCACTCGTCTTTGTTAGAGTCACTCGATTGAAGGAAAGAAACCAGGCCTGCTTAGTAATCAGCCACTATTTAGAGTTGTCATCATAGTACTCCCGTGCGTTGGTGTAGCTCACAAGTGTAGGTCACCATCGAAGGAGACTAATACCAGTTCTGACACACAAAATGATAATGATGAAGAAAACCACCATTTGTGACGCCTGATGCTGCTCAGAATGCTGACTACGCAAACACGGATCATGCCCCAACTAAAAATGACCCATTGTAATTAAAACAAGCTTTTTATGAAGAGCACCTCCTATTTCAAGTTAGCTGAAGGAAAAAAAGGGGGAGGGCGCTAAATAAAATATATAATTAATAATTTTTTGAACCATTTTTTCATCTTCAAAACTTTATACCGAAAAACATTCCGAAATTTTTGATAAATTCACAGAAAATGGTTATCATTATTCGATTCGGCTCAACAGAGTGTTCTGCTCCAGTTGTAATGGCTTTTGGGGGTAAATATAATAGAGATTCGACATTTTATAACGGACATGACGTCTTCTCCTAAGCCGAGTATTTATAAATGCTGTTGAGATGTGCACGATAGACTTTCGTAGGTATTCGTTCGAGAACCGGCAGCGAAGGTTTAGCTTTTTCAAGAGCCAAAAAAAGTTCATTGATATTTCAACTTCTTCTGACTATTAACCACAACAACAATGACGAGAAAGAGAAGTCACACCAGAAGTTTGGTGGTTCACGTTAATTGCTTATAGTACGTAAAATCAAGGCATGCTATACGAGGAGGAAAAGCAGAAGGCTTATACGCTTGACCTCTACAATAATCATGGTACCGAACTGGTTCATGTGTTGCAAAGAAGGAAGACAAATCATGTCAGAAAGTGTATTGAAGACAGCAAAAACCAAACCAGACAGGATAAAAAAAATGAACCAAAAAAGAAAAAGCCACTGGAAAGTTAACAAAAAGACCGATTGGACGAGGCTGCTTTGTTTGACATTTTTTTTGTCAAAAACCTTTATCAAACAAGTCTACTCAAAGGAGTTGTGCGTAGAATAAGTTCGTGATGATCATGTGAAAGACCTTTCATGATAAAGCAAATTAGTTCATCGTTGATGTAGATAGTACTCAAGATGTAGCTGTTATGGATCAGTTGGCGATTTGCGTCCCGCTATGTCTTAAGGAAAGATATATGAAAGACTTTTAAAATAACAGTAGTCGATGATTCATCTGGATTGGCATGGAATAAAGCTTATAAAATCAGAATTAGCCAAGTGTGGGAATGCAACATCAAATATAATTGCTTGTTCATTTGACGGAGCTGACAATATGAAAGGTTGTTTTTAAATGTCTACAAGCACAGTTCAAAAAGGAAAATGAAGATCTTATTTACTATTTACACTCACTTTACACATGCTGAACTGGTAGTAGCTGATTCAACGAAGAGTTAACAGTTGTTTGGGTCTAATGCAGAAAAAACTAGTGTGGTTATTGGTGGAAAGAATTAGCTGGTTTTTCTAAAGCTTAACGTATCGATATATAATAAGAATGCTCTTCCGTATGGGGAGAGGTAGACAAGGGAAAAAAACCATATTGCACAGGAAATAATAGCGAGCGCAGGTTGCAAAAACCAATAGGAGCCACAGTTGGTGGTAGCAAACATAAAGCTCTTTCTTCAATTATTTATCGATGAAGAGAAAAGAAGAGAAAAGTGTTAAACGATGAGAGATACTATTCAATTTTATTACCGTTTTAAAAGAAATATCCAAATGCAACAAAGATTCATGGCAAGAAATTAAAACAGTCATTGCGTCTATATATGAAAACCTATTGTGTTATGTTTTATAAGATTAGTGTCGTTATTCTCCCATTCAAAATATTTACAAAGGTAAAAACCAATTGACTTATTCTACAGCTGGAAAACTTTGGTTAGAGGATAGCTGCTTCAACAAGAGAGATAAAAGGAGTGATAAACACTTTCAGACTCTGTATTCAAAAACAAAAATATGCAAGTACAGTAATAGCAAATTAGAAGATAACTATTAATGTTAGAAGTTAGATTAGATCACGGAAAAAAAAGAACTTCCAAAGAAAAAGGAATACCTTAAACACTTGGAAACTTACTGCTGTCTTGGCAACTGCCTCAAAACATTAAATCTGCTAAATATATCATGTTTTAGATTGTGCCAGAACAAGTATCGAAGAAAGATTTATTCCAAAAAAAATTTTTTTTTTGAAGATTTGTTCCATTGTTAGACCCAAAGAAATTTAATAAAATCGTAATGTTTGATAGTTTTACTACGGAAGTCCTTTGTAATATTTTTATAAACTTTGTAAAGTTGAAATAAGTCAGTTATTGATAGAGCTGAAACAGTTTGCAGATAAGTATGAAAGTTTAACAATGGCTGAAAAAAAACTTACATGAAAAGTAAAACAAGACATCTAAATAAGAGCTGAAGGGAATCTGTTGAATTTGCGATGTAGAATCTGGAATGAGAGAAGACTATATATCTTCAGGTGCGCTCGGGACTCAAATAAAAAGACAAATTATTTTTGCGTTGTTTAATTATGCGCCCTTTTGTTGTATTATTAAGTCACTCAACTCTGGTGGATTATTTACCAATACCTATATGTAAGCTTACAAGTTGGGTGAGAATCGTCGAACTCTGTGTGACACAGAGGCAGCCTGGAAAGGGTATTTTCTAAACTGGTGGGTGGGTGGCGGCTGAAAACAGTAAAATACTCGACTTTACGAACTCCTACTCTTAAGCTCATACTACTGTGGTTTGGGCGTTATGGTCTAATTTCTTTTTCATGAATGTATGGAAATAAGCGACTCTCTCCTCTATAACTGTAGGCGATTAAAGATGTTATTATCGTTATGAGTCAGTAGCCAGGTACCAGTGAAGAAACTGGCCAAAAAGCTGTTAGATTACTTTAGTAAACAAAATCTTTCACTATCACATAACATTTCTTAGTTTTGCTGGTGTCTTGTACTCTGTAATGCAATTAAAAACTGAGCAATATACTTTTTTTAATATATGCATCCTCCTTCTCTATAAATTAACTTGACTATTATCTTTAAATCACAACGTTCATATAGCGTATATCATTTTTTCTTGTTTGTGCTTCCACATGCTTGTTTTTTTTTATCTTCGATGTGTATCCAAATATCCTTTAAGAGTATGTTTACTAGGAATACGGATTACGAAAGTAAGGATTTAGGACGTGATTATGGCTTGCGAGAGCAGTTGTGGATTTTGGATAGACGAGGCTACAAGACTTAACACACTTTCGTGCAATCTCATGGGTATATTATATTATTAAGTCAAGTATCCACTCAGTTTAATAATAGTCGTAAGAGGCCAAGATTATTCAGAGTATACTTTATTTCTTTCTCTAAGGAGAGCGTGACGTTATAGGTAAAAATATTTCACTTGCCCGTGGCGCGCACTTATAAAAATTATATAAAACATATTATGACTACGTAATGAACTACTCTAAAGCACGTGCACGTGTTTCACTCAGTACTATATTTCTTAGATTATTTCATTTTATGCCTCAAATTACGAGTAAAATTGTAATTTATCATATATATCATTTAAACTTATATTTCCATTTTGAACATTATATTCCCTCTGAGAGACGTCCCCTGAATACATCTTTACGCAGATTGGCTAGGAGCCTCTCTCTGAGTCCCGCCGCTCTGAGTGTATGTATACTTAAACTATTAGAGAAAATTATATACTATAGTATATTATATATACGTAAGTGAAGGTTATATATACCTTATATATAATACATGAAATCTTTATAAACGGCTCCTAGAAACTTATTAAAATAATAGAGTAGTACTGGCCCAGTGAGTATATTTGGGGCGGTTCTAAATCTCCTAGTGATTATTCTTTCATATATATATATATAGTGTGATAGATAATAGTGAGAAATAATTATGCTATACTATAGTATAGGAGCATATTATTAATAGAATACTAAATAAACTGAAATTAATATAAATAGATCATAATAATATATGATAATTTATTAAATATAGTCATATTTATTTATATAGATATAATCGATTAAAATATATATATAAGCCTTTAGTAAAAAATTAATTTCATGTTACATTAAGTATGTCGAATAAATAGATATGTATTTATTATTTCTATATAGATTGTATATATAATATATATATATATGATTACCTATATATATATATACTATCATACTCAGATAGAATCTCTGAGTTCAAATATGAGTAAAGATATAATCGGTAATATATAGAAGTATAAGAGTTAAATTATTATTATTAGTTTAAGCTATCTCGAGATTTCCATGAATCTATACTTGATAAAAATCGAGTACCCCCGATCTAGTCTGTTCCCTCCTCACGATGCTCGATTTGCCGATATTAAGTATTTAGTATACGCCCGCAACATCACATATAAGTAAGGTATTTATATAGCTGTTCGATTTTTCTTCGCCGTTGCCAATTAAAAATGGCAACCTTTTTCGCTTTAAACGTCAAATATCTCCATCGCTGGATACTGAATCTTGTCTGATTTTAATAAATGTTGTTAAATGACCTTTAAGCTCAACTAGACATAAAATTAGGAATACACCTTGTTGCCATTGATGGGAATGTATGTGAGCTCTTAGAGTATTTTAGAAAAATATTAATAACGATTATATAAAAAAAAATTTTGTTTTCATGCATTCTTAAATTATTTTATATTTTATATATTTCTAGTGAAGTGCAATTTCTCGATTAAGTTTTCATACTCATATATTTAATATTATAATAATTATATATATTTATTAGATATAATATTATTTAATATAATAATATATTATTATATATAATAATTAATATAAATAGTAGATATATATTAATATAATTATATATATATAAATATATATTAATTGAATATTAATATTATTATTTTTTAATATATTTATAATTAAGTATAATATATATATATATATATATATTTATTTTAATATTATATATAATTCTATTTTTATATTATACGGTATATATTTTATATTAATTAATATATTTTTATAATACCATATACCTATATGGTAAAGTAATATTATAAATAGATATGTAGATAGATAGTATTTATAACTATAATTATATAAGAAGTAGATAGTAGTATAAGATTTAATATTGATACCTAATGATATAATGAGATAGAATTATTGAGTATTATCATGAATAAGAGAAGATATTAGAACTTACGATATATAATAAATTTTATCTAATAGGTTGTATATTAATAAATAAGATAATATGGTGTATATATATGAGGATATTTGATTTAATTAATAGTATACTAATATATATAATAGATATTAATACATTTAATTATTTTATTATCCCCTAATAGGTAAGTTTTATAGATATATATATTTAGATATTTCTTATATACTTTAAATATATATAAGTGATATAAAAAAAAATACTTTTTGATATATAATATTATTTTAATGTTATATTATTAATTATTTAATATTTTATTATTATATTATAGTATATATAATACTATTCATATTATATAAATGGATACTTATATAATATATAGGGGTTATATAAGTTATATTTATGAGTGTTGTAAATACATTATCGAAATTTGCAAACTTAAGATTATAATTGAAATTTATTATTATTATATTATTTATATATTAATTTAATTTAATATTATTAATTATTATTATTTTATTTATTATTTAATTTAAATTATTATTTATTATTATTATTATTATTTAATCTTCTAGTACCAATATTGATTGGTTGTGTTTAAGAGTAGAGATTCAGAACACTAACACCTAAAACAGTTAAAATATCAAAGTGCTCCGTACGGGAAGGAAAGTATTTTTAGTTTACCATAATATATTGAATACTGTAAAGTCCGAAAAAGAATATGCCCATGCCTTAACCACTCCATTTGATATCACTTAATTAAGTTTGAGAACCTATATTTTTAATATTATAAATATATGTTTCGCATTAAGTCTAAGAAAAAATCTATTCCACTTAGGGTACTATCTAAAGGGGACTTTGACGGACTTACTTTCCTCACTGTAAGTACATCTCGTCAATGTTTGGGGGTTCATCCCCTGAACAATAAACCAGCAACCATACCCTCTTACAAAACCTCGAAATATTCATCTATTCCTTATTATAGTGCAATACGCGGCTTACGGTGTCGCCTTCTTGGCCAAACTCACAACTTTTCTCGTCCACTTCAGGCATTTCCCTATTTATACCCTGGACTTCAATCCAGTTTAGTTCCTTTCTTACTCTCCAGTGAAGGACCGGTCGAATTCCCAATCACACCCATCCAACTAGATATGGAGTACAGCCGAGGGGTATAACAAGATATATATTCGCGTGACCTGATACACTGCTAGCATCGCGTATACCACTAATAGTGTAACCAAAACACCATTACTTCAATGTGACGTGGCGTTCGAATTTATTCTCCATATTACCCATTCGTTCACTACACTACATCTAATCTGACTTTAGCCTATTAATATCTTTTCAGTGCGGCTCATTATATAATGGTGATTTCAATTTGATCCCACATAACCCTAATACACCACCTAAAATTTCATATTAGGCCGACACATATGTACTTCTGTATTTATTTAAGTTATTTCTAATACGCTACTTTTTTAATCGCCAGACGCATTTTTATAGTCAAAATACGACTACAATGTACAAATTTTTAAATTAAATTCATAATTAGTTATTAGTAATTAAAAAACATACCTTCATGCAAGACCTCTAATATATGACAAGTGTATCCCCTTTAAACAATTAGCGTCCTTAATTATTGATACTTATATCATACCTAAGTATTTATAATATGACCAGAATATCCTTATGCTCAATAAACCGTATACCCTACTATCATTCATAACATATACTCACTTACTCAATCTCTACCATTTTTATCATTACGCTGATGAATACCACTTGTTCATCTCAACATCTATTATATTCTCCTATATAACTATTTTAAATACTCAAGACTACATCAATAAATGTCAAACTTTACTCGATCATCTAATAATTGCTAACATTGCTACAATTTGCTATCACAACCATAACCTTGCTACTAATCCTATACGAGTTTACTTTATCTAATTATACCACTATCTATTTTACAACACTTCCTGCCAAATAATTCCTCTATTACAATTTAATCTCTCAATTTTAATTATGTCAATGAATTTAAATTAAAGAGTATAAAGTATTTAACTTATAGGGATATCTCAGGACATTTTAATTGTTGCCACAAGTTATTTCTTTCCTGAGAAATAATGGTTAAAATTGATAAATCACTGTGATATAATGTTGGATTACTACTCTGTCACCCTCAGTGAAGCTATAGACATAATAGAACATATTAAATCAGTATATAGTCTACTATCTAATATAAACTCCTCATCGCAGTAAGATAGATAGATAATATTTCGTTCTGAGTGTGTGGTTAGCTCATAATATAAGTCTTAATATAAGTCCACATGATCATATATCTATAGGAGGACACCAAAGAATACCAGACAGAGGTATATAGACCCACCTGTAATAAGAAAGTGTGAATACTATAATTGTGAATCTTGTTTAATAACCATTCCCGGTTTCTCGCGAGTGACAATTCCTGGTGGAGCCTAAACCACAAGGCGCATGTGCTCCCTGTCCCTCCCGTCTCGGTCTCTCTCTTCGAAAAAAGGACTTCCTAAACAAATCACTTTACGTATTAGCAGACAACCATTCAGAAAACTAGCAACAAGTAAATAAACTAATTTTACCGCTTTACTTTTTAGCATTTAATTGCTTTCGATCGAAGAAAGACTTTATTAATGAGGCATACAAGATTTTAATATAAAGTGATTAAATTGATAAATTTGCTCATATCAAATATATTTATAAAAAGAGCGGACTTATCGTTTTTTAAATAAAATTTTTGTAATATGTTTAGCATACATCAATCTTTTTTAAAAATTATTGATAACATTTTAGGGATAGATTTTTCTTAGATTTTAGCTCAAATATTATTACTGATGCCACAACTGGCTTATCTTGTGAAGTCATTCAAGGGAATGACTCTGAAGCACTGCCCATAACAAATGATTTAAATTATGTAAATTTAAATCATTCTCCTAAACTCCCTTCCGCTCTTCCCCTTTATACTGATCTATTGGGTGAATATAAAAATATTTTTGACAATATATAATATTTTAGATAACAATGGTAATGTGAGTAATAATTATAATAATAGTATCCCTGGAGGTAGCTATCAGAACAATGCCTCTTACAAGTTTAATAAAAATAGAAAGGTGATAAGTGGGGATAAAAGTGGTTTTAATAATAAGAGTGATATGTGTATTACCAAATTTCCCCTCACCACCGCTGAGGAAAATTCCTTAAATGAATTAATCCCATATAAATTTACAGTTATGGGTTCCCCAATAAACATTAAAAGTCGCAGAATCCCTACTTGTTTGTATGATAAGGCAAAGGAAGAGGTAGGCAGAGGCAGATTAGTAAATGCCGGAGTACTTACTCCCTCGCACCCACCTTGGGGATTTCCGATTTCGGTGCTTTCTAAACCTAGTGGTAGAGTCCGAATAGTTGCCGACTTGAGATTACTGAACAAACGAGTTGTTCGAGACAACTTCAGTCTCCTTAACTTGAATGACTTTACTAACTTACTTCATGGGTGCAAAGTATTTTCTGTTTTAGACTTAAAGAGGGCATTTTATAACATTAGAGCCCACCCTGATTGCCGAAAGTTCTTAACTTTCAATACTCCTTTTGGCAGTTTCTCAAATAATAGCATTGCATTCCAGTCCTACTAGTTTTACAAAGTATATATCGTTAATTCTTTCTAAACTATCTAACCACACACACACACACACACACACACATAATTATATATATATATATATACTAATATATATATATATATATATATATATAATATATATATTATATATATATATAATATATATATATACTATACTAATATATATATATATATATATATATGATATATATTGATGATACCCCATCGCTACTCCCACTCATGATGAACACACAAAGATTTTAGAAATGGTACTGGACAGGTTAAGCTCTTAATTTGAGACTTAGTGCTCATAAGTTCCAAATTGGACAATCTCGGGTTACATATTTAGGTTGTTATGTGTCCGATGGCACCATTCTCCCTAATGATGATAAAACCACTGCTATTATGAAAATCCCAAAACCTAAGACTATAAAAGATCTGCGTTCTTTCATCGGTAGTCTAATTTTTTTTTCGCTCTTCTTTTCATGGTATTTCTGAAATTATTTCTCCTCTTCTTTCTTTTCTAAAAGGTGCGCCATACTCTCAATGCCGAGTAAAATGGAATCCTGAGGCAGAAGAAGCCTTTAATATGCCCAAATTGTTCCTAAAAAATGCCATACCTTTGGGTTTTCCTTCCAATAATGCTCAAATATCTGTTTTCACTGATGCTAGTCAGCAGACGGCCTTGGCTGGTGTAATAGTTTCTACAGGAAATGAAAAAAACAGCTCCGCTGAGGTTGCTAGATATGCCGCCCTTGCATAAAGTATGAATCACATATTGCTCTCTTTGATAAAGTTTAGTCTAGGCCAGGGTTTCTCGACTCGTTTACTCGCCTAGAGATGAGTTAATCTTTCTCCCCCGTCGAATTGTTGCATCACTCTCATTATA
>JABUQX010094660.1:12500-15000 GCA_015478945.1 Trachelipus rathkii | reverse complement strand
TGAGAAAGTTTATGTCCATTATTTAGTGTTACATCATTAAAATCATATATAAAGAATTGCCTAGAATTAATATTGTCAAATTTATTTAGTATTTTAAAAACTTCTATTAATTTTCGTCTCAATCTTCCTGTCTCTAAAGAAAGGATATCCAGTTCACGTAGTCGTTGTTCTTATGACTTACTTCTTAATTCCGTTTTAAATTTCGTTGCCCTTCTTTGAATTCTTTGAATTTTTTCTATGTCCTTTTTGAGGTGTGGACTCCAAAGCTGCACTACGTATTCCAGATGAGGTTTAACTAACGTCTTATAGAGAGATACTATTATATTTTTAGATTTATATTCAAAGTTTCTAGCAATAAAACCTAGAGGTTTATTAGTTTTCTTAACAACTTCAGCACATTGTTTCGTGAAAATCGCAATAGTGTACACCTAGATCCTTTTCCTCACTGACAATTTTAATAACTGAGTCATCTATTATGTAGTCATATTTGTTGCTTCTACTCCCAAAATATAGCCTTACATTTATTGGTATTAAATTTCATTTGCCATTCTTTTTGACCAATTTACAATCTTATTCAAATCTAGAAACTTCAAAGGAACTTCAACAACTACCTGTGCAGTGGAGGAATAAGAAGAAGAGATAATTGCAACTTCTTCACTTTCATATATATATATATATATATATATATATATATATATATATATATATATATATATATATATATATATATATATATATACTGCTGTTATATATATATATATATATATATATATATATATTATACTATTTAAATAAAATCATATATATATATACTTATATATATATATATCACTATATATATATATATAACTTATATATAGCAACTTATAACCCATTTTTTACTAGGTCCTGCTGCTATATATATATATATGCTGCTGCTCTTATATATAATACCTTTATATATACTGCTATATATATATATATATATATATATATATATACTGTAACCTTAGCCTTATATATATATATATTTATATATATATATAAGGAAGAGGTGTTAAGGGGATCAAGTCCCCCACTTTAAGACCCCGTACCCCGTCTGTCGTACATTTATAGTATAGTGAAACTTAGACTACGGTATTGTTTTAGTTTTCGAAACACCCAACCACCTCAATCACCATTTTAACCCCAATCTTCATATTTTTAAATCTAGCGGGATAAAACAAAAAAAAAACGGCTAAATATAGAATTTTATGACTTTTTACTGCTAGATATAGCTTTAAAAAATTGTGAAAATTCTTTATAATTCACTAAACAAATATAAACCAAAAATTCGAATTAAGCTAATTTTTAACAAAGATACCTGTGGGAAGATATAAAGGGAAAGGTTTTACATACTTACTACCATTGGATATTACTATTTACATCATTTCCCACAAAAATTAAAAATGTAAAACTACACCAAAAATAAAAGTGTTAATGAAACTAACATTATTCTAGGTATGTTCAATGCATTAAATTTTTAAGTTGTTAAAAAAATGTTTTGTTTAGGAATTATTTTACCCTTTTAATGAGATAGATGGAAGACTTCTACCTTTAAACAGATCTGTTCAAAGATATAAATCTAGACTTTGTTAAATGTCTGTTAAGTGTTATTGGTGGATTATTTGACTTATTTAATGTGACATATAAGTTTGCTCACTTAGATCAGATCTGTGTTTAAGCAGCAAGCATCATAATTGATATAATGCTACAAGTTTGTTTAGCGTTGCTGGTTGATAATTATTATTTGTCTATTTAGTGTAACAAAAATTTCACGGTCTTAAAACGGATACGCTTTAAACAATAAGCATCGAAGTCATTATTTGACTTATTTAGTGTGATATTTGAATTTGCTCTCTTAGAACAAATCTGCTTCTAAGCAGCAAGAAGCCCAACATTTTCTTGAATGAATCGATGTTATCGCTGTTCACTGTTTCATAAGAAAGACTATTCCACATGTCAATTACTTCATAGGAGAAGAAATTATTTGATATATTGGTTTGAAATCGTTTATGAGAAAGTTTATGTCCATTATTTCGTTTTACATCATTAAAATCGTATTTAAAGAATTGCCTGTAATCGATAGTCAAATTTATTTAGTATTTTTCTCCCAACCTTCTTGTCTAAAGAATGCATATTTAATTCGCGTAGTCGTTCCTTGTATGACTTACCTCTCAATTCCAGTATTAATTTGGTTGCCATTCTTTGAATTTTTTCAGGCTTTTTTGAGGAATGGACTCCAAAACTGTACTGCGTATTCTAGATGAGGTCTAAGTAAGTTTTGTAGAGAGGAACTATTATATTTTTAGATTTATATTTGAAGTTTCAGGCAATAAAGCCTAGAGCTTTATTGACTTTCCAAACAGCTTCAGCACATTGTTTCGCAAACTTTAAATCCTCATTAATTAATACTCCTAGATTCTTTTTCTCACTACAACTCTGAGAAATGAGTAATCTATAATGTAATCATGTTCGTTGT
>JABUQX010094660.1:5000-7500 GCA_015478945.1 Trachelipus rathkii | reverse complement strand
TATTTTGGCATTTGCAGCCCTATTCAGTTTTACATTGTTGATTTTGATATTTAAATCGTTAATTGGTTTGTTGCTAAAAATTATGTAAGATGTTTTATTTAAATTTAACGATAGCTTATTAGCATCTATCCATTTCATTATTCTTGTTAATGTGTCTGTTGCTTTACGAGATAGAGACTCGGCATCTCTGGGGGGTGTATTTATTAAAAATAGAGGTTATCGTCAGCAAAAGAGACTGAAAAAGCGTCATGAGAATTGAACAGATCAATTTGTATATAGAGTAAATAAAAACGGTCCAAGAATTGAGCCTTGGGGTACGCCGGTTGATGTTTGAAGTGTGGCTGAATTAGTTTCACATTTGTTTTTACGTATTGTGATCCTCTCCTTTAGTAGCTTTTTAACCATTGTAAGTTTGACCCTTCAAAGCCCATTTTGTTCATTTTTACTTAGTAGTATGTCATGATCAATCATGTCAAAAGCTTTGTGAAAATCTAAAAATGTATACGAAGGAGTTTTTATTTTCTATATTTCTGTACAGTTTTTTCGGTTAAGCAAATGAGGGCATCAGCATTTGAACGCCTTTTTTTTAAATCCAAATTGCTGAATCAATAAGAATATTGTTTGATATAGAAAATTATTCTGTAACTGATTGAATAACTACATTTCTCACAATAGTTTTAACTAAATCGTGTTTTGTATAGCTATTGGGTCTGTTAATTTTTTGCTAGGCCAAAGGCTCTCCTTTTTTTGGGTATAGGGATCACTTTTGCTGTTTTGAATATATTTGGGAAAATTTCTGTCAAAAATGATTCATTTTGCAACACGTTGTATTAAAGGGGTGGCTATATGTCGGCAGCGAGTTTGAGGATGTGATTGGGGATAGAATGAACATCAAATTTTTTGTTTTTTAATCCGGCGATACCTTTCTTACGTCCAGGACAGTGCTGATGGGAATGAAAGGAAAAATGAGACTGTAAGCTGGAGAAAAGTTTCAATATGATGTTTGACTAGGGGGCTTGTCTCTCAAGATTTGCTTACCGACGTTTACGAAGTATTCCTTTAGTCCGTCTGCGATCTTATTTTGGTTGGTTGTTAACTGATTGTTTAAATTCAGTTCTTTTATACATTGTGATTTTTTTTTTTTTTTTTTTTGCTGACATTTATTGATAACCCAGTGGAGTTGAGTCTTTGTTGCAATCCTGAAATTTGTTCGAGTAGTATTTCCTCTTTGCTTTCTTAAGAACTACCTTTAATTGTTTATCATATGTGTTATACACTTGGAATAGTATAATTTTGTTTTTAAAAGTTTCGGTAGAGTTTATGTTTTTGGTTGATAGAGTTTAGAAGAGCTGGTGTTAGCCATGGGTTTTGAATCCTTTTGGCACCAAGTTTTTTTCGTTTTAATAGGGAATGCTTCGTCGTAGCATTTGTTTAATATGTTTACGAACGAGTTGAATTTTTCTTCGATGCCAATGTTCTCGCTGTATGTGAATGAAAAGTCAATTTCACTCATTTTGTTTATGTATTTCAGCCTTTGATGTTCACCATCTAGCCTGTATTTTATATTGGTGAAATTTTGAGTTTTATTAATGGCAAATTTTGCAAGACATGGAAAGTGATCAGACATATCACATTTTATTACGAAGGTATTAACGTTCCAGTTTAGGTTCCCCCAGATATGATCTATTAAGGACGGACATCGATTTTCGACGTTGTTTGGACGTGTAGGTAGCGTTATGTAATTGACGAAACCATTCGATAACATTAAGTTTGAGAGAGAGTTTGCCCGATTTGTAATGTTCTCGTTGGAGAGATCGATGTTGAAGTCTCCCGCAATTATTACTTTAGAGTTTAAGAAAGTGTGTTTTGTATGAATGTCCTTTAAGTGGCATTTATGAACTTCTTGTTTTAGATGTATTTGGGGGTCGATCAGACCATTATAGATTAGTTGATTAGATTTTAAATTTTACGCGACGTTGCCTAGGCTTCTATGTGTGAGTTGACAAGTGAAAATATTACTTCATGGGATGTATAGATGCCATTTTTTAAGTAAAGTGAAACTCCCCCACCCCGTTTTTTAGATCGAAATGCATGTGTTTCAGTATATCCTGGGATCGGATATAACCCGTTGTTATGTTCATTCAGAAATGTTTCAGTTAGTACTATGCAGTCAATTATGATATTTTGGTAACTTAGATAGTCCAGAAAAGTATTGTGATGTTGTTTAAGGCTTCTGATGTTGTGGTGGAAAAGAGAAAAGTGGCTCAGTTCAGGTGTCTTTTGATGTTTCAATATGTCCGGATAGATATATTCAGAGGCTACCGGAATTATTTTGCCTGCATACTTCAGGCATGATCACGGTTTATTCAGAATTTTTGAGCTATTTTCAGGAAAATAGATATTCCCATTGTAAAGATTGTTAAGCTTTTTAGAGTGGATTAGTCTAATGTTACAAGTTTCATTATCAATTAATTTCTTAAGGTAGTGAACAGCAGAATAA
>JABUQX010094659.1:42500-45000 GCA_015478945.1 Trachelipus rathkii | reverse complement strand
CAATGTATTCTGCTACATCTGTGGTGAATATTGCCAGGAGAACCAAAGAAGAAATATTACTAACTTTGTGAAGCAAGCATATCTGGCATACTTTGGAATGAAACTCGGAGACCAAGATAAGTCTTGGGCTCCCCATATGGTCTGTAAAACGTGTGTCGAAAATCTACGTCAGTGGAAAAATGGACGAAGAAAAGGTTTAAAATTTGGTGTGCCTATGGTATGGCGGGAGCCAAAGAATCACCACAGTGACTGTTATTTTTGTTTGGTTAATGTGAAAGGTATCAATCGTTACAAGAAACGTAAATTTGAGTATCCGGATTTGGAATCAGCAAGGCGACCTGTACCACACTCCGACGATGTCCCCATCCCAGTGTTCACTACACTCCCAGACCTAGCATTGTCTGATGAAGAAGATATCCAGGATTTGGTGTGCACACGTGCAGATAGTGGTAGTGAATATGAAGAAAGTACTTCTACACAGCAACAGTTCTCCCAGGAAGAGATCAATGATTTAGTACGAGAGTTAAGTCTCTCCAAGCAAGATTCTGAGCTTTTAGCATCTAGACTAAGTGAAAAGAACTGTCTCAAGGCCGAATGTAAAATAACTTTTTTTCGGACAAGAGAGGTAGTACTTCTTCCATATTTCATTGAAGAAGAAGACCTAGTATACTGTAGGAACATCCCTGGACTCCTACTCCAAATGGGGTTACCTAAATACCGACCAGAAGATTGGCGATTGTTTATGGATAGTTCAACGAGAAGCTTGAAGTGTGTTTTATTGAACAATGGCAATAGTTATGCATCGATTCCAATAGGTCACTCAACAAAACTGAAAGAGGAATATGAAAATATAAGAATGATCTTGCAGAAGCTTAGATATAATGAACACCAGTGGTCTATATGCGTTGATTTGAAGATGGTCAACATCTTACTTGGGCAGCAAAGCGGATATACTAAGTACCCTTGTTTCATATGCTTGTGGGATAGTAGGGCTAAAGAAGACCACTGGGAAAAAGTTGTATGGCCTGCTAGGGAAAATATGACTGTAGGTGCATCAAATATCATTAACGAACCACTGGTTGACAGGGGAAAAATTATTTTCCCACCACTCCACATCAAACTAGGACTGATGAAGCAATTTGTTAGGGCCCTAGACAAAGATGGTGAATGTTTCAAATATATTTGCAGATTTTTTCCAGGGTTGAGTATGGAGAAACTCAAAGCTGGAATCTTTAGCGGCCCTCAAATTCGCCAAATCATCAAGGATGACAATTTCATAAATTCCATGACTGATATTGAAGCATCTGCCTGGAAAAGTTTTGTCTTGGTTGTTCAGAACTTTTTGGGCAACCATAAATCTGCCAACTATGTAGAACTCGTACAGAAAATGCTTTCAGACTTCAAAAATTTGAATGCTAATATGAGCATAAAAGTTCACTTTCTACATAGTCACTTAGATCGGTTTCCGGATAATCTAGGATGTTATAGTGAGGAACAAGGGGAGAGGTTCCATCAAGATATCAAGGTGATGGAAGAAAGATACCAAGGAAGATGGGATACACACATGATGGCAGACTATTGTTGGAGCCTTCAACGTGATTGTCCACATTCTGCACACAGAAGACAATCATATAGACAGCGATTTGTAATGCATTAATTGTGATTTCATTGTACTGAATTGAATGTTTTGACCTATTAGCATTTTATGTACTTACTCATTAACAATTTGATATATATATTTCGTTTTTTTTTTGTTTTGTTTTTATTTTGTGAATTACGTTACAACCTAGCATAAATTGTTGTTATTAATGTATTTTTGTGACCACCCTGTATCTCAAAAACTAGAGCCAATCTAGGAAAACGGAGGTCATATTCGGAATCAGGGCAACAAGTTACCTATAAAATGACCTTCAAATGTTTTGCCGCAAAATCTTTGTTGGCCAGTGATAAGACGATTAAGGTGAGTTGAAAAGTCCAATATTTCGATAAAGGTTCAAAAATCATATGCTTCAACCATGTAATAAAATTTTTTTGAAGTAGATAGGCAAAGAAAAACAAGTCAGGATTAAAACCGGGAGCCCAAGTTTTGAGAACCACAGGACGGATACCCTCAAGATTGTTTTCCTCTGTAGAGTAAAAACAACTCATATCTTAAGAAGTAATTACAATGGTAAGTAAAATTAAGTTGAAATGGATATATAGGAAGAAAAACAGCGCCGAAACATTTTAAAGTATATATATATATATATATATATATATATATATATATATATATATATATATATATATATATATATATATATATATATATATATATATATATATATATATATATGCTATATAATAATATATATATATATATATATATATATATATATATATATATATATATACATATATATATATATATATATATAAATATATATATATATATATATATATATATATATATATATATATATATATATATATATATATATATATATATATATATATATAT
>JABUQX010094659.1:27500-37500 GCA_015478945.1 Trachelipus rathkii | reverse complement strand
AATAATAATAATAATAATAATAATAATAATAATAATAATAATAATAATAATAATAATAATAATAATAATAATAATAATAATAATAAAGTTCACACCTCGCGGGCATAGCCCTATACTAGGAGGGGAATTTCTCTAGGTAATTTCTACCTAGGATCCGGACTAGGGATCAAACCCGGATCCATGCCATGCGACTCTGTCGCTCTGCCGACTGAGCCACGGTATAGCGACTGATTGACAAATATGATCATTTATAACTTGTATAACTTGCCCTATATTCATAACTTAGGTTATTCATCCTCTTTTGAATGTGTTATTTACAGAGGTGGGCACTTCCGCTCTTTAGTCCGCTAGTCCGCTAGTCCGCTCCGAGCGGACTACCAGAATAGGTGCGGACTAGCGGAGGTGCGGAGTCGTCAGGAAATTAGCGGACTTGCACGTGCGGATCAAAAAAAGTTTCCGCTCTTTTGTTACGCACCTTTTTAAAAAATGAAAATATAGTTTTCTTATTAAGAATTCTTATTGGTTATAATAAAGAAATATAATTTTTATTTTAAGTTTATAACTAATTATACTTTTAGTCTAAGACTTATTGTTTTTTAATAATTAAACTTCCAAAAATAATCTCAACCTCCTTAAAGGTACCATATATAATAAATAACATTTAAATTGATTTTATAGACTGAATGGCTATTACCCTCATCTATAACTTTAATTAATTATATTATTACTATAATAACTAGGCAATATCTAAATCAATTCTGTGTAAAACCAAATATATATATATATATATATATATATATATATATATATATATATATATATATATATATATATATATATATATATATATATATATATATATATATATATATATATATATATTTTTTTTTTTTTTTTATAAAAAACGTTCACAACTCATAGCCCTATTCAAGGAGGGGAACTTCTCTAGGTAATTTCTACCTAGGATCCGAACTAGGATTCGAACCCACGACCTTGCCATGCGACTCCGTCGCTCTACCGTTTGAGCCACGGTAGCGGCATATATTATACCGTATATTATATATATATATATATATATATATATATATATATATATATATATATATATATATATATATATATATATATATATATATATATATATATATATATATATATATATATATATATATATATATATATATATATATATATATATATATATATATATATATATATATAGCTACCGAGCTGATACGTAGCATTAGCATCGACTCTGCAGGAGTCGAGGCTTTCATGGATTCTACTAAAGTCTTGGACGAAATAGACCTTCTTATGGGTGGACAGGGTGGTCAAAATATTTCAGAAGGGAGGCAGAATGATTTAGGTGAGGACCTTAAATTAGCAATGGACTGCTGGAAGTGAACTAACACCAGCACTCCTCTCACCAAGGACATCTTTCCCTTTCAGCATAGGCAGAATTTGTTGAACTTGTTCATAAAATATAATACACCTCTCCCTAGTTCTGCTGCTGTAGAGCGAATATTTAGTATTGGTGGGGATATTTTGAGGGCAAAGAGGTCAGCCTTAACTGCTTTTAATTTTGAGCACCTAATCTTTTTGAAAGGTAATATGGATCTCTTGTCCTTTGAAGACGACATTGAGGAGGAAGTGGAAAATCTTGAGATTTTGTAAATATTCATTCAATTTTTCATATAATATTATAAATAAATTTTTTGTAAGGATATATACTATTTAGTATTTAATATTAAAATCTTTTGTGAAGTCGCACATTATTAGCGGGAGACGTGCGGACGTGCGGACTTGCGATAGCGGAGGTTTGATGGTCTGAATAAGTGCGGAGGAGCGCTAGCGGACTACGTTTTCTCGAGGTGCGGAGGTGCGCTAGCGGACTACCCCTAAATGAGCGGGGTGCCCACCTCTGATATATATATATATATATATATATATATAACACTTATGTGTTTAATTTACAACAATTTCATTGTAATTCATCCAAATAAAAAAATTAAATGGCAGCGAGTTAAAAAAGCAACAAAATATTAACAATAATAATAATAATAATAATAATAATAATAATAATAATAATAATAATAATAATAATAATAATAATAATAATAATAATAATAATAATAATAATAATAATAATATATAATAATAATAATAATAATAATAATAATAATAATAATAATAATAATAATAACAATAATAATAATAATAATAATAATAATAATAATAATAATAATAATAATAATAATAATAATATTAATAATAATAATAATAATAATAATAATAATATATTAATAACAATAATAATAATAATAACAATAACAATAATAATAATAATAATAATAATAATAATAATAATAATAATAATAATAATAATAATAATAATAATAATAATAATAATAATAATAATAATAATAATAATAATAATAATAATGATAATGATAATGATAATGATAATGATAATGATAATGATAATGATAATAATAATAATAATAATAATAATAATAATAATAATAATAATAATAATAATAATAATAATAATAATAATAATAATAATAATAATAATAATAATAATAATGATAATAATAATGATAATAATAATAATAATAATAATAATAATAATAATAATAATAATAATAATAATAATAATAATAATAATAATAATAATAATAATAATAATAATAATGATAATAATAATAATAATAATAATAGTAATAATAATAATAATAATAATAATAATAATAATAATAATAATAATAATAATAATAATAATAATAATAATAATAATAATAATAATAATAATAATAATAATAATAAATAATATAATAATAATTTAGATGAGTCTGTAAGTAATCACATAAGAAAGCTATTAGGGATGATATAAGACACAAAAACTGATACTTTATATAATAAAAATAATAAAATGGATTCTAAAGCAGATAAATGAGTTATTTGACCAACTACATGTAGGATTTCCTGTAGGAATAGAGTCTATCTATTTTTATTTAGTTTGCAAAGCAGTAAAGATATAACCTGGGACACAAAACTAGGTAATAAAATATTAAAAGAATATTAAAAAAAATTGTTCACAGTATAATAAAAGTTAAAAACAAAAAACAAAAAACAAAAAAGAGCAGTTAAAACTGTTTATAGGTGATTATTCATTATTAAATAATATTATAGAATTTATTATTGTTAGTTAAGCTATTTATGGTAATGTATTACTTCTTCCGTGTTGAGTGATCTTGGAACACTCTTGCAGTGCGTGGGGACTTGAAGCAGCTGCCACTGCGAAGAAGTCCCACAACCCATGATGTGGTGTTCCTCGTGAACTCAGACCCGGGGAAGATCTCTGCTGAGATGATTATATTTACAAGAAACAAGTAGAAATAAATTGAAATTTTAATTGAACATAAAATTATTTTAAAATTATTCAGTTTTGAAGTTAATTACTGTTAAATTTTATCTGCAATGTTTAATAGAAATACTTAATATTTTGAGTAATAATTTTACTCCTTTAAAAATAAATAAATTACATTTGTATACTGCTTCTATGGTGCCTCTAAATTGGATAATAAATAAAATTGAAAAATTAAACAAAATTGAAAGAAAAGGAATCATTATATATAATCAAGTGAATCTCATTGAAACTGCTTGTGAAAAACATCTGGCAACTTTTAACTGCCGTGAAGGGTGTCAAAACCCAAGTGATTATACAACTCGTTACGTTTCATATAAAGTTTTATTCAAAAATTTAAATTATTTAAATGGGCCAATGTAAAATAATAATAATGAACAGTTGAAGGTTACTGTCCCAAATCCCTTATATTATAATAATACAGATTTTAATATTTATAATATTCATCAAACTTTTATTGTGCCATTATTTAAATTAGAATGACTTTTTTTTTTATGGATCAGCTGTGCAAAGTTTCACACTACTTTAGCATATTTATTCCTAATTTAAAACTTAAAGTACTTGAGAAAAATTCAAGTTTGTTTGCCAATTGTGATCCAAATTTAGTATATTCATGTGAGGAAAGCTGTAATGTCATTATTAGGCAGTGGCAGCAAGAGAGTGTTCTAGAAGCATATAGTTACTTAAAATCAAGAAAACACTAGTTAACTAACTTAACCTAATCTTTTCTTGATAAAAATGTCATTAAATTAAAAGGAAATTTGCAAATTTGAATGTAAATTTTAATCAAAGAATCCAGTTTTCTTGGAGAAAAATCATAAATTATTGATATAATAATAAAAGAATTATATATAAATATGATGCATGCTGCTAAATATAAAATGTTGGCTATACTGAGAAAGGAGTTTTTTATATTCAAACTGCATACTCAATAAAGAAAAATGTTCAGGATTGCATGAAGTGTAAACTAATGTATATGGTAGAACTATAAAAAATAAATCAGAATTATTATAAGGATTATAGAATTAATCCTTCTCAAATTCCATCTATGGGAATATTTCTGAACCATATTAGACAATTTAATGTAAAAATAAATAACAGTTTAAAAAGTTTACACAAACATTACTTTCATGTAAAAATATGGGTAATTAATGAAAGTCTTTTATCTCTGCATTTCAATTTCACGTGTTTACTTTCGGAATTCAGCAACTTATATTGAGTGATCAAAGGGAATTGCATAGTAAACGATACAATTAAAAAATTTTCTTAATGATGTAGGTGTTAAAAATTATTTAACATTACATAATATAAAATATTTAGAGTTTTCACCCTATTCTGGAAAAACTAGTTTTCTGGCAGGCCTGGTCGAGTCTTTAGAAAACCCCAAGTGAAAAATATTGTATATAGTGCCATAGGCAAAAATATATTGGAGAATAATAAATTTTCTTCACTAGTTAAAAAAGCAAACATGTTTATAAATAAAGGTCATTGAGCAGAATTATTTTCAGAAGTGATAGGGCTTGAATATCATAGGGTTCAATATGGTTGTTCACTCCATTTATATCATGATAGTGCAGGTCATCCCAGGTCATCCAGATGACCCTGATTGGTCGTCATGTAAATCTGATCACTATCAGTTATATTTGACTTTTCAAAAATACAAAAAAGTTATATCTAATTTGAATGATTTGTAATGATTGTCAATTTTTAAATCATCTCCAATATCTTGTCACTAGCCAGCAAATGCATTAGGAGAAACTGTTTCAATAGTAATAAAAAAAACTTAATCATGAAAATTATAACCAGACGCATATCAGACATCATATTATTGAATAAAAATTCTTCAAAGTGTAATGAAATTCTATTAGAAACAGTTTCCACTAATAATAATAAAATAATAATAATAATAATAATAATATAAATAAAATAATAATAATAAATAATAATAATAATAATAATAATAATAATAATAATAATAATAATAATAATATTAATAATAATAATAATAATAATAATAATAATAATAATAATAATAATAATAATAATAATAATAATAATAATAATTAAATAATAATAATAATAATTAATAATAGATAATAATAATAATAATAATAAATAATAATAATAATAATAATAATAATAATAATAATAATAATAATTAATTTAAATTATTATATATCCAACTAATATTCATATGGGTATCTGTGCCTTTATGAATACCATACAGACATTTGACATTTATTTAAAATAAAAATGAATGACAAATTTGCTTTCAAATTTAGTTTATATATTCAGCAAAATTAAATTACTAGTAGAATTTAATTTTGGTACCCTACCAGTGTTAAAAAAATATATATATATATATATATATATAATATATACCTTATATAATATATATATATATATATATATATATATATATATATATATATAAATATATATTATATTAAATATATATATATATATATATATATAATAATTATATATGTAAATATATAAGTTATATACCTATATAAAAATAAATATAAATATATATAATAAATACTATATATATATTATATATATATATATATTATAATAATAATATAATATATATAATAATATATAATATATATATATATATAATATATATTAAAATATATATATATATATCTATATTATCATATATATAATATATATAGTATATATATATATATATATATATACTATATATATATATATATATATATATATATATATATATATATATATATATATATAAATAATGGGTGTTTATATAATATATATAAATATAATATATATATATATTATATATATATATATATTATATATATAATTTCTCCGTAAATAGTAATCTTTCATTAAAGAGAATGGTTATCAGCATTAACTATTAGAAACTTTGTAAATCAGCATATTAATAAATAAATAAATTTTAATTGATAAACAGCTTACAGGACCAGAATTATTCATTTAAACATTATTTAGTATATATACTATATATATATATATATAATATATATATATATAATATATATATATATATATAATATATATATATATACATGGCGTAGGCAAGATTTCATTTAGGGGGGGCAAAGTTGATGAATTATATATATATATATATATATTATAATATATATAATTATATATAATATATATATATATATTATAATATATATATATATATATACATATATAATATATATATAGATTATAATATATATATTATATATTATAATAGATATAGATATATTTATATATATAATACTATATATTATAAATTATATTTATTATTTATATATTAGTATGATATAAATATAAGATATATAAATTTACATATGTATACTTACATAAGTCAATATCAATATATAAGTTAGCTTCAAAATTGCCTGTAATATTCTTAAATGCTGCATGTGTTATTTTAATGTGTTATTTACAGCTTAAGAGTAACGGTAAGCAATTCCTTGATTGATTTAACAGCTTTAACAACCGCCAAAGGGAAAATATCGACATACTGAATATTTCTAGCGGAGAATAATCAGCTTAAGAATCCAGCGTATAAAAAAGCACAAAAGCTAGTTGACATTAAGCCAATATGAAAACGAAAACACATTAAAACTTTAAAAAAATAATTATAATTATCACATTATTAATTAGTAATTACTACTTCATTGATCTCGATTGAGTATTTTTTTCAGTTTTTTACTACTAAATCCTTAAAAACGTCTCGTCTGCAAACATATAAGGTTCATTAATTTTTATTTCGCCAAATTTAGGGGCAATTGAGCCCCCATGAAATCCTGCCTACGCCAATGTATATATATATAATAGTATATAATATAATATATATATATATATATATATATATATATATATATATTATATATATATATATATATATAACTATTATATATGTAAATAGGTGGGCACATCCGTACTCCTATTAACGTAACACTTTTGAGTAACGATAACGACTTGTTACTTTCTTTCATGTAACGCACCGAATAAGTTCCGTTATTTTTTCCTCCTTCTTTTTAGTCCGTTACATTTTGTTCTACTTTCTTTGAATGTGAACAAAATGAAACTGATCAAGCTAGAAAAATCCTTTCATAAATATATATATTATATATATATATATATATAATATAAGTATATATATATAATATTATATATATATATTATATATATAATATATATATATATATATATATAATAATATATATATAATATATATATATAATTATATATATATAAATGAATAGGTGGTGCTTCTAACTGAATAAATGAATGACTAGATGTGCGTGAAACCACTTCGAAATCTGCATACATTGTCATAATAAGAGTGATAGGAATTGTGTGTAGTTTGATTGCGTGCAAGAGGAATAGGTAATTGGGGATGAGTCATTAGTAGGAGGATCTAATGGTAGAGCAAGAAAAGTGAAAGAATGGGAAACCTGCAGGTATAGATGAAATTACCGCGTGAAATGACAAGAACGGAGGCAAGAGGGTGATTGAATGGATGGAAGTGTGAGCAAAAGCGTAGAGGGTATAGAACGAGATGGAAGGAGAGCAGTAATTATACCCTATATAAGGAAGGAGATAAGGGAACTGTTAGGAATATAATTGAACTAGTTATTAATGTAGTTGGAAATATATAACTGGATTTGTCGAAAGAATGCGTCGAGTACGAAGGACTGATTGGTGACGAACAAGCGGCGTTTAGAAGTGTAGAGATTGTGATCAAAATCTTTACAGTGAAAAAAATGATTGAGAAAAATGAGGGTAGTAAGAGAAAAACTGAATTGGTTTTATGATTTGCAAAACACTTATAAAATCATGATTAATAGGAAGCGCTATGCATGGTTATTTAATATGGTGTTGTGGTAAGCTCTGAATTCAGAATAAAAGTAGTATACGTTGTGAAGCTATGGTTTGAATAATGAGTTGAAAGGGATTTTAATTATTTATAGCGGAGTGAGGCAGGGATGGTTAGTCTTTCTGGTTAGTCAATTTATATGGATAGGTTATGAAAAGAATAGAGTGGGGGGCAAGCTGATGTGTGTAGAAGTTAGATGATGGGAGATGTAAGAGAGTGGAGGTGCCCTACTTATTATGCGAATGATTTGTTTTTTTGTGGCAAATCTGAGAGTGTTTGAAAGGATTAAGAGATTGACGCTGTATAAAAGGAGATGTTTGAAAAAGTAAACGTAGTATAAGGTAAGTTATATTAGTGAGTGAGACAGCCTCGATGTAAGCTATGTTAGATGGTGAGAAGTCGAACAAGTGTCTGAGTTTAAAATATTGTATATATATGTATGATGAAAAGGGAACGATGATGCAGAGTGTAGTGAGAAAGTTGGTGAATGGTAAATCTGCAGGGCAATTAAATCTTTTGTGGATGTAAAGGACTAAGACTTCGAGTGGGCAAGACTTGAGTCTTACATGAGGATATGTTTTTAATAATAATGATAATATTGAAAATTTAATATACACAAACCAGTACATTATCTAAGATACCGTAATTAATGCCAAAGACAAAGGCTAAAATAACGGAGTAACCGGAGTAATAACGGCCTCGTTACTTTTCCATAAAAAAAAAAACAACTACTTTTTTGGAGTAACGAAATAACGATAACGGACTAACTTTTTGGAGTTAAACGATGCCACCTCTGCCATATATATATATATATATAATATATATAGAGATAAAACCTCTTATAATATAAAAAAACTTTTATATATATATTATATTATTTACTATATATATATATTATATATATATATATATATATTTAATATATATATATATATATATATATATATATATATACTTATAATATATATAATAAAATAGATATATTATAAATATAAAATATATATAATATAATTTTATAAATATATAAATAGTATATATATATATATATATAATAGTTTATATCAGTAAAACCCCTATTAAATGTAAAATTACTTTAATATATACATAAGTCAATTATAAAAACAATACATTAAAAACACATGGGGAATGGGGGAACCTATTACTTGGAGAGGCCTTTCAGTCTTTGTAGACTTTATTCAATCTGATTTCGTGCGCTTCCAATTGATTTGCATATAGTTAGTTTCTATCTGGATTTGGTCTTGGTTGGTTGTCTTCTTTAACATTGTGTAGGATGATCTTCCATTTCTTCTCAGTCAGCAGTATATTATTGAGTACGGGATCCATTTTTATTTCTCCTTCTATTGCATTCATATGTTGTGACTTGGTGTTAAAAATAAGCAAGCTTTCTATCAATTTTCTTTTATATAAGTTTCCGTTTTTTTGAATGATTTGGTAGTTTCTTGTGTCAATAAGATGATTGTTTAGTTGACTATGCTTGACAAGAGCAGAATTTAGGTTATCTGTTTGAAAGTCATAACTATGTTGAAATATTTTTCTTTTCATATCTGTAGCTCTCCTATGTAAAATTTGGCATGCAATTACATTTATTTGTATATCCGGAATGTGTGACTGTGAGTGAGTGTATTTAGATTTTCTTCGTAGAATCTGTTTTCAATCTTCTTTTATGTTATCTTTTG
>JABUQX010094659.1:0-22500 GCA_015478945.1 Trachelipus rathkii | reverse complement strand
TATGAGAGCAGACTCCATACAAGGCGCATGAGGCCCCTGTATAGCTGGAGCAACTGGAGAAGAGGAAAAAAAAGTCTCGCAGCCAAAACAGAACTCCCAGTTTTCTTAGAGGCTGACCTAGCAACCGTGTTGATGTGAGGTTTCCAAGCATTTTTTGTTTATGTTAAGCCAAGGATGTTTATATTGTTCACAGGACAGACGAATGAGAGACCTCTAAAGAGATAGGAAAGTAGAAGGTGTTTTAGAGAGAAGTAGAAGTTGGGTTTTTAAGAATTGAATTTCACAAGGTTGAGACGACCCCACCCGTAAATTCTATCCAGGTCAGCTTAGAATAGAATCGGGGAAAAAAAAGGGGAAAAATTTTATAAAAAGGGGGACCGAAGGAAAAAGGGGCCAAAAAATTTTCCTATGGAAAGTAAAAAAAAAAGAGGCGAGGGGGCCCAAAAGTGAATTGTGGAGAAAGGTTTGGAGAATGATGGGTCGAGCACGCATACGATGGATAATTAGATTAGTGAGAAGATCATAATTGAAAAGTAGGAATAAAGTATAGGAGATAAGACAGAACTAAGGAACACACTATGACAGAAAGAGAAGAAGAAGTCGCCCCAACAACAACAGCCGATATTGAGCATTTGAAAGAACTAGACATAAGTAAGCAAAAGAAGGAGGAACCAAAGAAGGAGCATGGAGAGGCAGTAACGTCGATTCCATACCCGTCAATAGCTTGGGATATGTCAGCGCCACCATGCAAATCTTCCGCGTAGTTCCTCACGCGTGAAAACCCAAAAATCATTAGATAGGCACTACATCCACCGGTAGCACTCAGCACCAATACCTCAGGCGCTCCAAACAATCCAGGAACGACTCCAGTTATCTAAGAAATGAGAGTGAGTAGGTTCAAAGATCTAGATAAGAATACAATTGAGACTATAGGCAGATAGTTAGAAGATCAGAGCGGCCTCCTTTTATCGGAATGACATGATTACTATATAGTATATTATATATAATATAATATATAATATAATATATTATATATATATATAAATATAATATATATAATATATATATATATATATATATATATATATATCATGAGATAATATATTCATAAATAACAATTAATAATAATAATAATAATAATAATAATAATTAATTAATAATAATAATAATAAAAAAATAATAATATAACCAATAATAATAAAAATATAAAATATAAAATAATAATAATAAATAATAATAATAATAAAATAATAATAATAATAATAATAATAATAATAAAATAATAATAATAATTAATAAATAATAATAATAATAATAATAATAAATAAAATAATAATAATAATAATATATCTATTAGCTGAATGAAGTGACAGTCACCCACGAAACATCCTGGTTTCATAAATTTATATTCCTAATTTTTTGAGGGGATTTTCTATTATTGCTTCTGAGCTTCTGACACGTTTAGTGCGTCCTGCCATCAACTAATATAATACAATGCAATTATTAATATATATTATATACTATATATTATAATTATATATATATAAATATTTAAAATATAATATATAATATATAATAATATATATAATATATATAAATAATATATTATATAATATATATATATATATATATATATATAATATATATATATATATATATATATATATATTATATATATTAATATATATATATTAATAATATATATATCATTAATTATATATAAAATAAATATAAATCATAAATATATATATATATAATATATTATGGATATATATATATAATATATATATATATATATATATATATATTATATATAATAATAAAATATATATATATAAAAAAAACCAGAAACGGTTTTCAAAACTGTTAGTGACTTATCTTCCATCTACGTCAATAGTCATTCTAAACAGCAAAATATCATCGTTTTTTACGATGACAATACTCTCTCTCTCCTCTCTCTCTCTCTCTCTCTCTCTCTCCTCGTCTCTCTCTCTGCTCTCACCTTTTCTGTCTGTCTCCCTCTCTCTCTCTCTCTCTCTGTCTGTTATGTCTCTCGCTCAAACGACAAACATACAAAATATAGTTCAACCTATATATATAATAGTAAATATATATATATATATATATATATATATTATATAAAATATAATATATAATATATATATAATATATATCATATATAATATAGTATTGGTGTGTGGTTGTGTGTACGAAATATTTAATACGTAGGGTGCTTCTAGCCGCAGGAAGACTGAAATAATCATTTAAACCATTTAAATATTATTCCAAGCAACAATTGATAATAGGGAAATAGAAAGGACAATAATAGTAGGTGCGTGTTTGACCAATGAAATACCCATAGCAGCAAGATATGAGAAATCAAGATTCTATTATAAGAAGTGCTCATATATACTATACTATATATATATATAGAATTAATATAATATATATATATAGATATATATAATATATATATATATATAATATATATATATATTATAATAATATATATATATATATAACAATATATTATATATAATATATATATATATATAATATATCTGTAAAAAGAATTTTAATCTCGCTCTGACTGGCTCGATTTGACACTGGAATGTTGAATAAACGCACAATTCCTGAGAGGCTTTATTACATCCTATCCAAAAACATCCATAAAAAATAGTCTGAAAGACTATCCCAAAAAAAACTAGTTCCAACGTTATCCAAAGCAAAAAAACCTAAAAAAGGAAAAAAAAAAAATACGATATCAGTTACATATAATTTTATAAAATAATAATTTAATTAAAAATTAATTTAATCGAATATAATAATATTATTTATAACAATATTATTAACAAAAACATTAATTTATATCATGAATCACATCAAGAAATTTTCCAATATTAAAATAAATCTTATAAAATAATAAAATTATTAATTATAGTATTATTTAATTACAATATATTCAAAATATAATTAACAAATATACAAAGATAATAAAAATATATTTCAGAGATATGCAAAAACATCTTTATTTAAAACAATAAATAGTACAAAGTAAAACAGGCTTCAATATTGTTACAAAAATTATATATTATTATTATATATTATTATTATATTTATATTATTATTATTATATTATTATTTATTATTATATTTAAAATAATTTAACTTTACCTTTGTCCAGCGATGGAAAAATCCTATGTGAGAAACACCTTTGTCTATCTCACTAGGTTTAAACCTTTACCTGTTTTAATGTATTTTTATTTTATAATGAAAAATGGAAAAAGAAAACAGTATACCAATTTTGTACATTAAATAATATATAATAAGATATATAATATATATATAGTCAAAATATAACTATATATCGTTGTTATATTTCTAATGAACTTCTGTCTACTCTAATATAAATTTTCGCCCTCTACAACATACTTAAAGCTATTTCATTAGCCTTTACTTAAGCAAGTCTCAGCCCAAACAACGATTTTCTGGGGTCCCACCCTTAAAAAGTTCGTTTCTCCAAAACCCCTAAATCCCCTACCTCAATCTCCTAAACCCTCAAAGTTTCCCCTTCATTCCCTCACCATCTCTCTCTTTCAATCCCTCCTGAAGTGAAGTCTAAAAATGGATTTTGGATGGATTTCTTATAAATCTAGATTGATCCTAGATTGATTCCTAGATTTAGGAATGGATTGATTCCTAGATTGGGAACTATGATTCACAGACCTATTTCAACTCTCTGCGCCAACTTTTAACGATCAAAAAAAAGCTCACCTAAACAGTGCCTTCAGCCATAAAAAGATATAAAGAGAATAATGTTAGTTAAACAAAATTGTTCAAGAGAACCAATGTTTTGAATAGTGATTTCGAAACAGAGTTTGTTTTGAAATATGGGTTTTATTTTTAAATCAATAAAGAATTATTGATTTTATTTTATTGAAAAATCTGAAATTTTACAATAAAGGACTCTGCTCAAAAAATAAAAAAGTTCATAAGGATTTAATTCTAATACATACTATAAACAGATAATTCAAAGAAAAATGCAGAAAGGCATTATCATGTAGAAGGATTAGTACCAATTAGCAACATTAGAAATATTCCACTTCTTGAGAAATAGATTGCCTATATGGAATAGGTTGTGGCGGTTTGGGTATTAATGATTGCCTAAATTTTATGGGAGGTTGTACCAAGGCTTCAATTTCAATTTGAATTCGGTGTAATCTTAACTGAGGTTACACTCTTAATGAAGAACATGGTATGTTATGCAAGGAATATCTTGGTTCTTGAATTTAATTCTTTCAACATCTACACAAGCTTTTCTATAAGACCAAGTCCAAATAAAAATCACTATGATGAGATGAATAAAATAACACTATTGTTCTCCACCAAATATATGGATTAATTTAACTGAAAAGATAAGTAAGTTAATGCGTGGATGGTATATTAAACTATCTAGTCTTTTATTCACTGGACTTCTTCATTATTTGAAAATTTGGAACAATCGAAGAGATGTTTGGCAAAGCAACATGAGTAAAAAAATTAAAACAAAACTTTATAGATTGAGCAATTAATGAAGAATGAATATGTTCTTAAATGGAATGGATTTAAATATAATTAGCAGAGGTTAAAACACCATGAGGAATATGAAAATAAATTATTTATATGCTTCGAATGGGTCTTTCGCAAGATATAGAACTCTAAGTTTGCTGCGGAAAATATAATAGGAAATGCCTAGGTTACTTGAAAGTTCTTGATTTAAAGATAGATATAGACATGATGAGAATTATAGTATAGTTAACAAAAGCGATAGCAAGCAGTTTGTCATCAATAGATGAAAAAGGTGTGAATGGAGGACAAAAAACCGCGTTTTCCCTATGTTGCACAATAGTCGTGAACCAATTTCGCAAATAAGTATATTTCCTCTGACCATAATTAACGAAAAAGTAATTATTGGTGTATTATACATTATTCGAACGGACGTTTCATTAAATGGAATGAATGTGGGAATGGAATTAACTTATATAATAAATCCAAATTGAAAATGAAGGAATTAATTAATTAGTCAAATTAGTGGTTGATTTAATAGTCCATGAGTATGTCAAAAAGAATGATATGTTGTGCTTCTAATGGTATGATTAGGAGTAATTTAGTGGTTGGTGCATTTCTAGATATATGTAACAAAAAATAGGAATAAAATGGTCATATATCTGTTTTAAGCTAATGAGAATATAACTTTTTATGATCATTGGTAATACTGTTAATTAAATTCCGCGCCATGTAAGAATGCATTTATACTGCCTATTGATTCAGTATGTTGTGAGTTGCAAGTGATCTGTTTTGGAATTCAATTAATTTCGTAGGGTTTAATTGAAATCTATAGTGTTCGGTATTGACTCAATTTCTTTAAGTCATAACTAAAAATTGAAGTACCGCAAAGTTTCCTAATATATTAATCTTTTTTCTTAAAAATTTGTTTATCAGTAGTGGTACCAAATAAAATATTAAGAATATCTCCTCCTAGTTCAAAGCAGCTTTTTATACAGTTTGAGAGAGAACAAAAACATGTAAGTTTTTAATTTCAGCAATTTAAGAATTACTTAGTTCTAATTTAATGATGAATCCCATTAGCTCGCGCATATGAAATATTAAAAATTAATCATTAAATCCAGGAAAATTTATCTAAAGTATCTATCATTTTAGTGGTTCTAAAAATAGTAGTTTTAATTCTATGGGCATTCTAAAATACAATCAAGTCAAGAATCCTTCATTAAAAATTTACTTCACCGAGTATACAAAAATGAGACCTGGCAGTACTCCTTTCTTCATTAATGTATGAGAGATTAAGACTGCAGGAAGAAATAAGCAAAAAAACTGACGTAACATTCATTTCAGTCTGAAATGATTATTACTTCGATTTAATAAATTAGGTCGCCGTTTCATAAAGTAAAATGAAAATAATTAATTAAATGTAATTAATTCCTTGTAATTGTACCTATAATTTTATACTAGAATCACGTTAATTTAAATTAAAATCTTTAATTAAGTAGTGTTCTGATAATAAATATAAAATGAAATCAAAATAATTAAAATAAAATGCCTACTTAAAATTATATTTAGTATAATACAATTGGATAAAAAAAATAAAGATAATTTTAATATTATATCAGTTTCAGAAATGAAAAATAAAATTAAAGAAGCTTAAGTAAAAACTTAAAAATTGTAGCATTCTGATATTTAAAATTAAAAATAAGAATAAAAATTAAAAAAATAATTGATAAATAGCATGAGCTAATAATATTAATCAAAGCTATCAGGCTAATAATATTAATCAAAGTCAATTATAGCATAAGGCTATTTTAATAAAATCAAAATTAAAATAAAAGCAAGCTAATTATAAGACTTAAGGCTGATTTATATAGATTCTCTAAATTAAAACGAAATTTCGATTTCTTATTTTGTTTTTCTTTTTAAAATAAAAATAATAATAAAAAAGTATATAAAAATTCTTAAAATAAAAAATTTTTTTCTAAATTTATGGTTTTTTTAGTTTCAAAAAAAGAAAGACCCTGGGGGCAAAAAAAAAAAATTATCGAATTCGTAACGGACATAATAAAAATATGAACTTATACTAAATGCATGATGAAAAAAAGTGTAAAAAATGGTATTTTGTGGATATGCATAATACAAACTAACTAAGGTTATAAACACAAATAAAAATAAAAATACAATATTTATGTCAAAAAATTTATACAATCTAAGAGATTTTAACTCTTAGAGCCAAATAGTAAAGTCTATTCCTCTTCTATCATCTCTAAATGCAAAACAACTGGATGCTCTAATTCTTTGCAGTGATCCATTGTTGCCTTCTTCCTTCTTGGTTAGAATTGAAAGAGATTCATGTTCTCTTTCTCTTTGACTCTGTAACTCTCGTTCCACATTCCCTCGACCTCTGAATTGTGATGACGTCTATACGACGGATCTCTTCTGATCATCTCTTGTCCTTCAGCATGTGATAAATCCATAATTTGGAGGGTACCTCATCATCTTGGAAGTGTTTCAGCGGAACTTGGCACATATTTCCCCTACATTCCATCTTAAAGTGTGTTACCCAAAGCATCCTCTGTGCTACTTCTGCAATACAGGCTGCCCTCATTTCAGAATATCCTAAAATATAGAATCCTCTTGTCTGATTGGGATAGAGACGTCATATTCCCCTACTTGAGTTCTTGTTGTGGAGTAGAATTATCAGTCTACTCCGAGAGTATCCCAGGTATCTTGTTACCAGAAGTTGTGTTTTTTCTACAGATTCGTTTCTGTGGGAATCCTCTGGTAAAGAACATGTTCACATAAAAAATTTGGGAATCCACGAAAAGTGTTGAGATTCTTGATCACTATTTTCCTTTTCTCGATCTATTCTTAGATTTCCACTCTTTTCTTTCTTTGAACTTTTGGAATCCAATGGTTTTTGAATTGCAATCTGTGATCCAAATCTCATCATTATCAAAGGAAAAATGAGATTCTAATCTTTTCTACTGGAATTATCTTCACATTATCCCGAACGGAAATAACTCGTTAATTAAACAAGAAAAGCATAAGCTTATTGCTCCTTGATGATTACAAAAAAGGACCTTCAAATCTTGTTTGATTAATTAAACTTTGTTCTGGTCTTTACACATTCACAAAAAACAAATCGCCCACTTCAATTCTTTGTTGGCAGTTTGTGTTCTTCCAAGCTTTATTTCTTCTAGATTTTCTCTGCTAAAATCTCTTATTGCCTTCCATTCGTTCTACTACGAATCACCTCATCTGAAAAGAAACTTTTTATACTCCGATATTATGTAAATGAGAGACATAGTCAGGAATCTCGTAGGAAGTCTCTTTATGTATCCATGCAGGACGAAATGTGAGAAATCCAATTGATCATATACGAGATGATTCTATTTAGCAAAAATATATTTTGACCACATCTCTATAATCCTTCACAAAAATGACGAGAAATTTTCAATATCTGGTTCAATCTTTCAACTACACCATTTTACTTGGTTTTAGGGCCAGAATAGACCTTATCCTCCAAGCTACACAGCTTCTGAAGCAGCTGAAGTAATTCTGGCATTTCCGAGGCTAAAATTGCTGGGCTCGAATCCGACATATACTCTTTCTTTAAAAAGCTCTAGCAAATTCTGGCTTGTTCGTGATTTACAACGACTAATTCGCAAAACGTGTCAAACAATCTCTAACACGAGAATGTTTGGCACCTGAAACTGAACATGTGGGAAGTTTACCTATATCCACATGTACTCTAGAAAACGGAGTATATGGAAGAGGCCATCTGTTTATTTCTGCTTTTGGAGGCCTAGGACTTTTTAGCACGGATACGCAACTGAGAACCAAGTACTCCTTCACTACTTACTTAGATGAGGAAAAACGTATCTTTCTCTACTCTTTTTTCAAGTCCTCTGTGTCCTCCAGCCACTTCCAAGGTGAAGAAATACACTGATCTAAAACTGATATATCATGCCTATCTGCGATTGATTACATAAGTTCCTTTCTGTTGCATAGTACAACACTTTTTTATGGAAAATATATAAGTTTTAGGGTTTTCTTTAGCCCACTTAACTAATTCTTCAATCTAGGCAATCTCTTTCCCTATGAAAGTTCTTCTAGATAAAATCTTTCCTTGGTAACATCGTTCTTTCCCTTAAAGGAAATAACGTTTTGGAGCTTCGCTGATGCCTACTCAAATAATCAGGCGGGTATGTTTGTTTTTCCCGTCTTATATATTATAGTTGGCGAAAAACTATTAACAAATAAATTCCAGCGGGCTAGCCGACCTGTCTGTTGCTTATTATAAAGCAAAGAGGTTGATTATCAGTTAATATGGTGATGGATAACCAAACACCGTATTTTTAAACTTAGTGAGAAGACAACAGCTAAACATTCCTTTTCTAATAATTCAAAGTTGAGTTCACTGCCTCTTAACACTCTTGACACAAAAGACATTTTTCCTTGCCGTCATCTGACAATTGATAAAGAACTCCCCCTATTCCTAGTCGCAGGCGTCTTACCTATAAAAATGCTTGAATAATCTGGAAAGTTAACTGAGTTGAACAACCTCCAATTCTCCTTTAAGAGTTCAAAGTTTTTGTGTCTTCCTTCCATTCGAACTTAACATTCTTTACTAAGTTATATAATGGTTTCGCAATTAGGGCAAAGTCACTAATTAAAAAGCGAAAATATGAGAAAAATCTAAAGATTGTGTTTCCCAAACAACCGCCCTAGCCTTCAACTCTTCATCGATCTTCTTAGCTGCATGCTGCGACATTCCGTCTCTGGCTACTCAAACCCTAAGGAGCGGACTGAAGCTGAGAAAATGAATTTGCAATTTAACTCTAACTGTTTCTCAAAGCAAGTAAAAAACTTTCTTTAAGTTTTTCAAAATGTTCTGCCTTATTTACCCAGATTAAGACATCATCCTAAATAGCACTTGTCAATAGTCCTAATAAATGTTAGCGCACTTGCATCTTCTAGCCATAGGTACTTAGGCATCCAGTTAGCCCAAAATAAAAGTTGAGTGGGCAGAATAATCCTTTCCTTGTACGGAAGCCATTAATTTCTGTGTTCCTCCTCGACTTCGAGGAAATGGTAAGCTCGATCAAGTCACAACTAGTAAAAATCGTACTACCTCTAGGACAGAATCATTTCGTCTATTGAGGCAATGTGGTACACGTCCGGTACGTGAAGGATTAACCTGTAATCTAACAGACTCTTGGAGTTTGTTAGAGTTCTTTTGCCACTACCAGTAACGGTGAACTATGGCAAATAGCAAGCTTTAATATATCCTTTTTCCAAAGCTGCATCTGTAAAATTACGATCTTCCAAGTAGCAGGGAGACGATACGGTTTTCTAAAAAATAACTTGTGGAAGCGTCTGGAGAAGTCTATTTCAACTTCGGTATAAACACAGAACTGCACGTGTCTAAAAAGCGAGACGTCCTATATTTCCATAACAATCCAAAAGTTCGCAAGTGTTCAGTTTCTGTAAAAATAGAAGAAACATCATGCTCTCTTTACTTAAATTATCTGCTTATAATTTCTCTGTATGCATTCTTCAACTGTCTTATCATATAAATTTTCTGAGCATTTACTTAACAAGTAATCCTATTTGCTTACTTCTGTAGAATAGCAGTTTATAAAATATTCTTCTTTTCCATTAATCTTTAAAATCGGATGACACTTCCCATGTTTTATTTCCTTAAAATTAAAAGTTTGTCACTTAGATTAATATAACTCAAAATGACTTCATTGTTTTAACTGGACATACAGAGTTTGCAAAATATAATGGCCCTAAGGAAAAAGCATGTTATCAAACACTTCTTTTCCAGTCTCAAATCTTCTTACTTTCGGTCTGACTTTCAAATAAGCCATAAGATTGAGCAGTGATGCCTAATTGTTTCTTCTATGAATAATACAATAATCTCTAATTTACTCGTCTCTATATATAAGGTCCTCATTTATTACAGTAGAGGAATTTGAGTGAATTTCATCTGCTTCTCTTGTAAGAATCAAATACAGAATTTTATTTTACCTCTAAGACCAAATATCTTCTCTAATAAACTTGTTAGTTTATATTATCTGTATTTGTTTTCATCAATGAGCTTATATGTAATAATAACTCTCTTTTAGTATAGGCTTATTCTACAATGAGTACCTTTAAAGTAATATAATCATTCGTTGTATGCTATTTTCACGTGAGCCTTTATTTAAATAAATCATTCATTAGGTAGGCTATTCATAAATGGAGTCCGTTATTAATTAATCTATCTGTTAGTATGCGTTATTCATCTTTGTAGTTCCTCTATTATAATAATAATTCTATTGGTAGCTATTTTCTCACAATAATATATGAGCTATTAATAATAGTCTCTGTATATAGTTATGATATTTATCACGTAGAAGCCTCTATTAATTAATTACTTTTGTGTATAGGCTTTTCCTTGTATAAACCTCTATATTAATATTATCTTTGTGAGTAGTGAGCTTTCAACTATATGAGGCCTCTATTATTACTGGTTTACAGTTATCACTATTACTTGTTTAATATTAATAACTTAATTATATCACTATTTAATGTTAAAATAATAGCTGATTCTGATATCTCTAAATTTATAAATCATTTATATAATCTAAATATGTGAGAGAAAAATAGTACTTATACGAAACTTGTGTAGAATAGATTTTAACTTTAATTAATTCGTATTATTCTCTATTCTTAAGATATTAAGATTTTATATGAAAATAGTCTATGCGTATAGGTAGATAATGACTATAATACATATGCTATCCTATTAATTTAATATTCCAATATCATAAATATTTATACTAATAGCTTTAATCATCTTACACACTATAAAAATGAGTAAACTGAGAGTATATATTATATGAGTAATATACTTATTTGTAGTAGTCTTATTAAAAAGATATAAAACATCCACTTATATAGTAAAGAATGAATGATTTGAGTTAACATAAAGCGTTGTTAACTTATATTAATATTAAATACTTATACTCTTCTCTTTAAGAGAACAAGTTATATAATACTACTATTCTATCAATATATTTCTATTCCTTTAATCTATCCTAAACTCGATATCAAACATGTATAATGTGTACTCCCTAATCTAATAAGCTATTGATAACTTAAACCTCGATTTATTATCTGACCTTTTAGGTGATATCAAAAAATTAAATTGATAAAATAATTAATGACATCCCATTATTATCGTAAGTATCTAATTCCTATGCAAGCAAAGAAAAAAAATGGATGATCTGATATCTCGCATCTTATCTTAAGTGACTAAAGTATATTCTTTAATAACTGTTCTATATTTAATGATCCATTATTCTTATCATTTAATATACTCTTGCTCATAGAATACAAAAATATTTATTATCATTATTAGAGAGATCGGGTTGAAAAAACTGTTCGTTCCTTCTTCTTCATCTTCTAGACTCTAAATATTATTTATCTTATCATGTATCTGAATCCGCTTGATAGATTAAGAAATCAGGTGAATTATTATATGTTGTTTATTCTTAGGACTTAACTTACTTTAGTAGCTTAACGTTATTACTATATGAGTTAGTAAGTATTTTAGAGTTATCTATGATATTTAATTCATTTATAATCTTCAGACTATTTCGTATAACTAATTTGACCCCATTATTACAATAATCAGTTAGTAGTTTTAAATATTATTATATACACCATATGATTTCTATTTTTCATTAGGGATCCACACTCATATAGGTACTAATTTCTATGCAATAACGTCAGTGAATACTCCCGGCTAATGTAAATCTCCACGATTATTCTACAATCATGTTGAGTATATTAAATCTACACAAGTAACTTATCATAGAATATACCTAATAAGATATCTAACAATATATATGGTGCACAACTATCCATGACTTTATTATCTCTTTACTGGTAAGTTTCTTATAACTTAAACTCCCTGTATTAAGTCTAAGTTGGGAAGGCTTGTTCCTATTTATAATTCACTAATGTAAAATAAATTTAGAAGTATATCTTTTTAATTTATCCCCATTCCATGTCTATTCTCTAATGAAGGTTATAGATGTATCTTTCTTTCTAACTTCCTGTTTTAAGTCATATTAGTTCTCTGTATTAATAGAATAACTGACTAGCTCTGTATTTACTTCTACTGTTCTGCTCTTTATGTTTATATGATTGGAACAAACTACCTTATCTTCTATATTTGACTAAGTTTCTCTAAAATTTCTACGAAACTTAAGTCTGGATTAAAGACTTTTAGAACTTTTTCTCTGAGTCTTCTATGATCTCTGAGTCCTCCATTACTCATTCTAAAAATATCTATAAGTCATAATTAAGATATTTTTATTAGTATTTATGATAGTTATAATTCAAATAATTAGTCTAATCTATATATAACTATGAGTTTTTTCTGATATTATATTTCACCAAAATAGGAGATTACTTCAAGTCCAACATTATCATAAGAGTTACATTGGTCTCCTATGTTGAAATTACTATATATATAATATAATGTTTTCATAAAAAACAGAGATTTAAGTAGCGGTGTCTGGTTTGTAGAAAATAATCTTCATTTAAATAATCTATAAAAATATCTTTTCTAGTAGTTCTATGCACCTAGAAAACTATATTACTTTCATAATAATATGCGGCTACTCTCTGAGGTGAAACATGAAAGATTATATAGTAGTCTTTGCATAGTCTTATTTGGATACTTTCTCATATAGTGTATTAGGCCTAACGTTGACGGTATTATCTTACTATCTGTTTATATGACATAACTGTTATGTAATAAAGGTAATTCTGCAAGGTAATTTACCGACCCTCAACTTGGGCTGTTAGTGTTATATTTCTCCATATATACAAATGTTTGTAATTTACTTATGAGTAACTCAATATAATTTAATACGTAGATTATAGTAGTGACATACGCTAAATGATGGGTAATAACCGTCACCATAAGGAGGTATCACAGTAAGGTGAGTTAGAGTGGATCCAGGTGCAGGTGTGAGAAGTAGTAGGGGTGACCAACCGTCTAGGTGAGTATAGGGGCTAGTCACATACTGAAAGGTATACTGTGTATAAATAGTTATGGAGTCATTAAGTAGTGGCCTTCCTCACCGATTCTTCATAAGAGTGTTCCACGCAGTTCAACATAATATTAAATTCCGGAGAAATATGCACGTCGGGCTGCGGCCCAAGTTCCACTAAACGTCACTGCAACATCAACTATGGGCAGAAAATTATTGTTCTTAAGTCAATTACTTTCGGCTATTCGCAATTTATTTGAATTGTTTAGTATTGTCCGTTTTCGCTTATATAATGTATTGGGGTGTATAACACCTCTCTCGTGACATAAATGTATATGAAAGAGGGCTAAATGAGTGGTCTGGTGACCTGATAGCATGACATCACCTTAGTAATTGTTTCCTTGAGATTGAGTCTTTATTTGTCATCTGGTCTCTCTTAGACTTCAAAGGCACATTCTTTGCTATCATGTAATGTGTTTAAGTGGAATAACTACAGAATAATTAAGATCAAAGGTAGAAGAGGTAGAATAGTTAGGAAGCTAATCTATCATAAGGTCCTTTACTGAGCTGGCCAACTACCTTACTAGTCTGGGTTGCCCGCGAGTGTCTCAGCTGACCGTGGCGGCCATGCAGAGGCCTGACTCTCTGATCTAATAAGCAGTGCATTCTAGAGTAGTGAATGAATAATAACAGTCTAACTATATGAGGATGACAGTCCTAGAGTATAGGAATATATAAATCACATATATAATTCCTAGCAGCTCATTATGGATCCTGTAATAATAGAAAAATCATAGATGAAATGGTAGCAGTACAATATACAGTTGTATAGGGTCTCCGCAATATAATGTGTCTGAACGCTCCGTCCATGAAGCATATACATGAGGAAACGTATAGGTATCACGTGCAGTACAACTCATCTGATGATAGGATAACCATATATATCAAGAGAAGTAGATACTCAAGATGAGAATTATAAGGACAGAGTGAAAGAATCATAATAATAATAGATGGAAATATCTTGAGTTCATAAAATCAAAGAAGATCTAATAATGATTTAAACAGGAAATATAATTAGAGCACTCAACGAAATACTAATAAAAGTAATAAAAAATAAATGTAAAGAAGACAAACTGAAGGTATTGAAAGATTATTAAGAGGATAAGGTGACGTATCTCACTAAAATATTTTAAATACTCATAAATAAGTTGTAGATGAACAAAATATAAAAATAAACCACATATAAGTTGCTCAGAAAATTGTTTTCAAAGGAGACTCAATAAAAATAAGTAATTAGAATAACTAATTGAGATAGTTCGAAAAGGTAGATGTCTAACTCATAAAAATAAGTTGAATACTATATTCACATAAAAGAAAATGAATAATGATATAATAACATATGAATAGTAAAGTCATAACAATAAAGATGTATGAATAAGTAACAGATAGAGATAAATAATAAGTAAGAATAAAATGAATGTATAGAGTAAGATAATTATTATACGATATAAAGAACGGAGTGAGATAAAAGTGAGAAGTCACGAGGAAGTGAAAAAGAAATAAATAATACAACTGATCCGTATCGAAGGGCAAAATATAAAAATAAAATGAGATGAATGATATAATAGTAGGTCCAAAGTGTAAAAAAGTGTAACTGAGTTAGTCACAAAATAATAATAATAAGTTTAAATAATAAAAATAATAAGATCAAATATAAGAGTCGTATATAGTTGACAAAAAGAAAAGATAAGTCGAGTGAGAGTCAAAATTAGATGTAATGTAAATATCTGGGGGACTTAATTTTAGATATGATTTGATTGAGGATGATATATTCGAATATACATAGTATGATTATATAAGAATGATATACTATTTTGATTTTTTTCAATCGGGTGATGAGTATATCTATTATATAGTATTAGATATTCAATGATATTTTTGCTTCATGATGGTGTACTCTATAGATTAATGTATATTGCATTAGAATTTATCTGATCAAATATAATATCTATAACAATAGGTAATCTAAATCAAATAAATATATATCCAAAATCCTTTATTACAATATGATATCAAATTCTTATGAGATTTGATAGATAATCACATAAGTGATCATAAAAATAATAAATAATTAAATATAATTATAATAAATATAATAATATATAATAATAGAGTCAATGAGATTTAAATAACTTCCAATGTTTCAGTGTATAGAACTAAAAATATATAGAATAACTCAAGCTGAGATTAATTTAATAATGAAGTATCTACCAAATGAAAAAGATAAAAATAATAAATATTATCAAATTTAAATTCTCTTGGAAATGAAGACTGTAATAGTTAGACTAAAAGGCATAGATATTATATTTATATAATGCACTTTGGGCCAAGGGGACCTTTGTCAGACGAGTTAGTATGATGTCGATCCCCTCACAGGACCTTATCCCATCCTTCTCTTATAGCTGTATCTTGTTACGATGAAAATTTAAATTTTAATTTAAAGTTATGTTATTGATCTCTTTGATTTATCAATACGTATTCTCGCATATAAAGGAGACTATATAAGATATCACACAATTTACTGGTCGGGTGCCTTGGTCTTTGTCAAAAAGGTTTTGTACCTGCACCGTTTGTAATGTTAATAGGTGGCTAAATGTTACGAATTAAATCTGTATAGAAATATATCACACACATTATTAATAAATTTTTTGGTTATTTATTAAATTTACGATATTCACAAAAATAAGAACAAAAAAAATATAACTGAATTAGATGTAAAATCATCTCTGATAAAATAAATAATGTAGAATATAGAAGTCACATTCCTTAATAAATCCAGTTGTTGAATCCAACAATAAATTATATAATATAATAATCTCTCTCTTTCGAAGTACATTAATATAGTAGTTATCAAGTTATATTTTTAATATGTAAGAAAAATCAAAATACTATATTAGATAATAATATATATATATATAAATTGAATTAAAACGAAAACGATATATATATATATATATATAATTATAATATATAATATTGATTATAATAATATAAAGGTATGATACCAAAGCTGGTAAAAAGTTTGCGCGGGCTTACGACAAATATAATTTAGTGTATACATGAATTGTGAATAATTGAAAATAGTGATAAGTATATGATATATAAGATTTAATATAAAATCAATATAAAAAACTAAAATAAACGGTTAACCCGAGATTACTATATTAAGTATAATAAGTAGAGAATATATATTATATGATATATGTATATAAGTAAAACTGAACCTTTTCTGACCTTTGATAATTCTATAATTATATTATATATATATTATATAGTATATATATATAATATATTATATTAATTAGATAGAATATAATATATATATATATATATATATAATTAGTATATATATGTAAATTGATGATATTATATTAGTTCGAAGCAAATCTTATCCGATGATATATAATATTATATATATATTATATATATAATATATATTATGAAAACTCGATGTGTGATTGGGGTGGTGAGGTATATATATTAGTGTATCAATAGAGAATCATATTAGCGCTCGTAGGGAAACAGCTAATTAACCCACGTGTTATCGCGTAGAGACAAGAGAAGACTGTGAAGAAAAATGACCGTCCAACGAAATGAGCGCTCTCTTAAGAGAGTCGTGCCTCTTCGATCGCTCCAAAACGGATACCCGAACACCCTCGGCTCACACCTTGAGTGTAGCGCATCTCGTCCGATCTGTCAAATGGACAATCCCCTCCCTTCCGTGAGGCCTAGGAATGGATTGTTCTCATCTTGCGCCAACATAGAGCCTAAGTACGATGCAATAGTATCCTCAGCTTCGCCTCATATAAAGCTTACATAAAATTTATACTATAATGTGAAGGTGCTCTCCAATAAATAATCAACTCTGGGTACCATGTAATGGATATTAAATTCCTTCAGAAATATGAGCCTTACAATGAAAGAGGAATTCACATGTCTCTCGCTTATAGACAGTAATCTTGGAAACAAATCTGGTCTCATAGTATACTTGTTACCTGACATTGAATTAGAGAAGTAAGCTTTTCTTTGATGTTACTACGTGATAATTCACGCTAATCAGAGCCGATATGTGACTAACGAGGAGAAGTAGAAATAAAATGGTGTTACTATAATATTAATATCGCAACTCGAGAGTACTTAGTCAATTTTAAGATTAATAAAAAAAAAATGGGAATAACCATATAAGGTTCCTCAGTAAGATATATATAATATACTAGCTGTATAGTTTTTAATGCTAACAGTGTTCAAGATTAAAGCTTTATTACTATAAAGAAACTTACCTGTTATACGGTGATAAGAGAACTATATAACGGATACAGTAAATGAAAAATAAGCATAATTTTAGTAATGTGTGTAGGAAGCTTTTATAGTATAAGTGGTGGAACTATTAAAAAAAAATACACAAATAAAAAAAATATACAGACAAAACAAATGACATGTATAATTGTGAAAAAATATTGAATAATTTAATTGTACGGGATGTAATTAGAAAGGTCAGCAGAATTAGTTATATAGTGCACTCATACTATAGTCGATAAGGTATGGTAGGACTGGGGCTAGAAAAGAGCTAGAAGGGGGTATAAGTATAGTGTGACGGTATAGCACTCACAAGGTTAATTAGTGAGAAGGTAAAACTAATAATCTATAGTAAGGGGTGCAGGGTGAAATTAGTAAAACATCAATATATATGAGTATGGAAAAGTATTGCTCACAATAAAGTGAAAGTAAACTATAAGTATTAAGAGGTAAACCCAGCTAATAAGGTAAAAATTAAGGGGTATACATTACTTCATAAGGTGACACAAGGCCTAGGCGAAGTAATAATAATGGTAGGTGAGAAATGAATATTTATTATATTGGTGTGGTATACATTATATAATGGTGGATCTGTTGTCACATACATTTAAATAAGTTTCAATGTATGAAATTTTTTTTATTAACTTTAATTTTAAAATATAAATGTTCATTTGGTTTTCAATTTCTTGTAAACTAATTTATAAATGTTGCCCAAAAATAAAATACTTTGTAGTTTTTTAAATTTCAAATACTTAATAAAGATTTATATTTAAAATTCATTTGCACTTACACTCCCCATTTCTTGTAACAAGCTCTCAATACCACAACCTCAAATGAAAGAAAATGCCAGAATCACAGAGTTATGATCAATGAGAGGTTTAATTTGGATATACTATAGAATTATGTACACACCACTAGACTACTCACCTACTATCAGTTGAAAATAAGTTTAGAATTGACCTCATTTTATTCATGTACATCAGTAGGAAAACATTATCACTTGAGCATTCCAATATGCGTTCAGAGTCCCCATAACCAGACAACTTCTACTCTTGTCTAATTTTTTCCATCCATTTTCAATTTCACACTCATCTGTACTATATATATATAGTAATAAATAACGCCTAGAATGAACTACATAATGACTATGCAATCACTAAAATAACTTATAATTACGGTTGATATACTGCCAATAAAGTAAGTAGAAGTAATCAGCTTCTAAATTAACCTGGCAAGCGCTCAATTCATGTAAAAAAGGAATTGATTACTCTCCCTTACTTAAACTGATACTCACTGTATTGACACTTAAGGATAATGAGTTTAGTTGAATTAAACGCACAATTCTTATACTATTTGATAGAGTAGCTATTGTAGTTATAATCCACTATCACCAAAATAAACATATCCATTAAAAATAATAAGTATATCTGGATTTGGCATTCCTCCTAAAATAAATAATATAGTATTCCCAAACTGTATCACCGAAAGGGCATAAAATAAAAACTATTATAAAATAAGAATAAATGAGGTAAATAATACATTATCTATTACATTAATAATTTAAAATAGAATATAATATGAAAATATTAAAAATTTATAATAATAATTATATTTCTCAAATAATATAATATTATTATAATAATAATTTATATACTAAATATTATATTAAACAAAATAACTATTATAATTTATTATATCATGGTAAATCACTCAATCAATAAGATATAATTATCCAATATATATACAATCTCTAATATCTTTATAGTTAAAAATAATAATAAATAAAGGTATTATATAATATTATATTATAAATTTATAAAAATTACTCACAATAATAATATTAAATTAACAAAATAATACAATAAGATAATTATAGATAATAAGTTCAGGATTAAGTGGTCAAATATTCTTTAGGTGGAAAAAAAAGAAAATTATTACAAAGGGGTTAAAACAGTACTATATATTCACACCAGTGTTTTTATTCACGAATATATTTATTATTATTGAAATACATGAGATTATGTAAGTGAAGTTAGATTATGATGATTATAGAAGAAGAATAAAACTTTGTATATCAGGACTATAGTTATGGACTTAGTCAATTAACACTGATGTTTAATGTACATATTAATAGGGAAGTTTTGTAGACTTGGATTAGAGATGTGAAGATAGGATACTAATGATAAGTATTATTAACTGGGTTACGCTCGTGCACATAGAAGGCTTCTGAAACGCAAGGAGTTGATAAAATCCAGTATATGTATATCGATTGTGGAAGGTGTGTAAGAATAAATGGAGTTTAAAGTGAATGGTTGTTCAGATGGAGAAAACTCAGTAGGCAGTGAAGCGCGATGAGGAGAGAGTTGTGTTATGTTCCGTAAGCCTCAATTTATTCTCTTATAAATTTGGTAGTGATTATTTTGTGTGTGATAATGTTAAGAAAAATTAGGGGAAAAGAGAAAAACAGGGATACAAGGTGACATTACAGTTAAAGTGAGTTATTTTAGGTTAAGGGAGTTGTTATAGGTATGAATGGAGTATAATCGGAAGAGAGCAGAGTTGCCTTGCTTATTGTACGTTGATGATTTGCTTTTGTGTGATGGAAATGACTAGAATAAAGTATTGAGAAGATTGTCGATAACATAGGGGGTATGACAGGGTGTGAAAAATGAGAAATTGAGAGTAAATGTTGATAAGAGTAAGGATAGTTTAAGATGTTGGCAAATGAGAGTAGTACGATACGAGTCCTAAAGTATATCGGAAAGCCTTGCTTATGTGCTGGATAGTCAAGTATAGGAACATATCTTCTGCACGTCTTTACATTTAGTATAATAGTTTTATGTTGCATTACATACTAACAGACGAGAATCACGCTTGAATGCACACAGCTATTCATTTAGGCTTTAACTTAAGGCAAGTCTCAGGCCAACAGATCGTGAATATGATATCATTTTGTCATGGTTTTGAATGCCTGGTGCAATTAACCTTTTCTTTGTAAAAGTGATGCTTCTCAAACAGGGAACCTCAACATCGCTCCCTCTCACATGCGTGCGCGTAGCTCTAACTTGTCGTACTCTAAACCCAAAGTTTGGTATATCTCCGCTCTATCTCTCTCCGCGTCCACTCATTCTTCTCGGTCTTTCAATCCCTTTCTGGAAAAGTGAATGTCTTTAAAATGTATTTTTGGAATAAATCAGATTTAAATATCAGTAGATTTAAATCCTAGAATTTAGTATAGATATATGTTAGTGGAGAAGAAGATTGTATATCGGATTACACGAAGAATCTCAAAATCCACGAGTATCGCTTATATGGCAAACATCCTGTTCCCAACTTGAAGCTCGAGTGCTCTAAAAGAAGTGTGCGTCAACGCACAAATGTGATTGTCAATAAGGGCACGCAAATTAAATAGAGTATTAAGGGAAAAAAGTGGTAAAGTATATAACAAAAAATTAGTTGTGGTTCAATGGTAGATGAAACGCACAGAATGTAATAAGAATTGGCAGTATACAGATAGTGTTCTGATGGGTTAAATATTAAGCGTTTGGGTTGTATGTGTAAACAATAATAAATGTAAAGTGTATGGTTATGGGAGGAAAAGCTAAATTTGTACAAATATTAGATATGATATAATAATAATTTAGAATATACTGGCGAAATTCGAACAGATTAGAAGAACTGAAAGAAAAAGTGAATTGAGACCGAAGTAAAGGTGATAAATGTCTTGAGGATAAAAAGAAGTGGATGAAGAATTATGCAGAAGATGCAGAGTAAGATAAGAAAAATGTTATAGGAGAGAAAAGTGAATGGGAGGATTTTTGTAGACGTGAGGGAATTGGTCGATTCAGCCGTAGAACCCAAGGGATAATACCTTATACATTGAAGACGCTAGAGATGACCACAGTGGAGTTCCTTCGCGGTTGTTGGTGAAGCCCATTGAGGAGTTTAGGTGAGACTGCTTTTCTATTTTATATTGTATAAGAGATGAGAAGGCCTGTGAATAGGATCTTTCTTTCCACCTGTCACGATGTTATTTTTACTAAATATATAATAGACTAACTTTGTTTCCGCGATGGAGAATGTGTTGTGTACTTAGTCACCAACAATCTGAGGAAAGGCGGAAAGAATAATAGGAGGAAATGTATATATATATATATATATATATATAAGAAGAGATAATTAGTTATAATATAGTAATTGAAGTTCAACATAGTATATATTTATGAATATATATAAAGTATATAATATATATATAGTATATATTATAATAATATATAGTATATATATATATTTAATATATTTTAATATGTCTTATTTATTATATATAATTATATTATATTATGTATATATTTATTATAGATATATATATTTAATATAAGTATATATATATATTAATATTAATTATATATATATATATATATATATAATTAATATATAATATATATAATATATATTATTATATATAAGTATTAATAAATATATATATACTTATTAAATATAACTGATAGAGTGTAGATAGCGATTAAGGCTGTCGTGAACT
>JABUQX010094658.1:12500-17528 GCA_015478945.1 Trachelipus rathkii | reverse complement strand
TGCGAAGGATCAAGACTTGGCTGCGAAGTACTATGGAAGACGACAGGTTAAACGGACTGGCTATGATGAGTGTACACAGAAAATTTGTGTTTGACAATTATGATTATTTTATTCAAACAGTAGTTGATAAATTTGCATTGAACCCAAGGAAATTACTTTTTTAATAATATCAATTTTGCAACTGCTCTATATTGTGAATTTTCCATCATTGGATATTGTATTTGATATTCTATTGTTTTAATAAAATAATTTTTTTTAAATATTAATCATTTAATTATCCATACAAATGTTTCTAGTTTTATGTCTTCTTTCTTATATATATATATATATATATATATATATATATATATATATATATATATATATATATATATATATATATATATATATATATATATATATATATATATATATATATATATATATATATATATATATATATATATATATATTATATATATACTATGAAACGTTTAAGACCAAAAGGAATAGAAGATTTCGAAGTAGTGCTGTTTGGTGAAAGTGTGTGTGTTTTCCAAACTTTTTTTTTATTATTTAGAATTTTATTAAATCTTAGTACTACTTTGATACCATTTTATCCGTTTTAGTAAAGTTCTACGTACGAGGTTTTAAAAGATAAGTCCTAGTTTTAACTTTTTATTTTCTTTAAGTAATTGTGCTCGTAGGTTTATTTTAAAGTTAATACTGTTTGTGAATTTTGAATTTCGTCTTCACAGTGTTTTAAATTAGATTTATTATTTTGGTACTTTAACTTTTAAATTTAGGTTTTAATGTTAAATCAATTTTATTTACTTTTTTTATTCGTGAATTTGTAAGGGTGCAAGAGAACGTTAGTGTTTTTAACTTTAAGATTTTTCATATTTTTACATATTTACTGTAAATACGATTTTAGCTTTTTAGCATTTACCGTTTAAATTTAGGTTTAGTGTGTGAATAATTTTAACCTGATTTGTTTGTTTTTTTGTCTGTTTGTTTTGTGGTTGTTGTATGTGCATGCAAGATGGCAGCTTTGCACAGGCGCGGGCTTACTATCGACTTTACTAACATCCGTGGCTTGCAATCTAACTCTGCATCCGTGGAACACCACCTCTCTAACTCTAATCCTAACCTTTTGCTCCTGTCTGAGACCCAGATGGCTAGGAATTCATCCTCTAACTCGTTTAATATGTCCAACTACAACTTATTTCATAATTTCCGTCTAAAGGGTGGAGTATGTGCCTATGTTAACATAAACACTCCTGTAACACGTCTCGAGAATCTCGAATCTCCTAACTTCGATGTTCTGTGGCTTAAAATCTTTCTTCCTTCTACTACAATAATCTTGTGCTTCTGCTACTGTTCTCCTAACAGAACAACGCCTTTTTTGAATATCTTACAACTTCTCACGAAACTGTTATATCTTCTCATCCAAATACTGAGGGTCCTCTGTTAAGGGATTTCAATGTACACAACACTGAATGTTTGGGGTCCTCTCATACTGATCCAGGAGGGAGGAGGTCGAAATCATTTAGCATTCTCAACGATCTGGAGCAACCTTAATTAAAGAACCCACGACCGGATCGTCCCAACCAATTCTTGAACATACTTGCCTATGTTTCACCACTGGTCCTTCTCTCTATAAATACCACCATCACTCTTATTGGTAAATCTGACCACAACCTTATATCTCTTAATTTTAATACTTTCTCTCCAATAGCTCCATCCTGCCCTAAGCGTTTCTGGCACTTTGATCGGGCCGATTGGGGGCCTTGCGTCGCTTCTACGCTAACTATAATTGGAGTGACTGCTTTGACTCTGGTGACGCTTCAGCTTCTGCCGATAAGGTGGGGCTGTAATCGATGATAGGGTATGACATGACCAAGTTTGCACATTCCTTCTTTGTCTAAATCTTTCTCCTCATAATCCATGGTTCGATCGTTCTTGTTCTCTGGCCATCCAGGCTAGAGACGGTGCGTATCGGGGGTGTAGAAAAATTCTCGTTCTCCTATCACTCTTTCTAATTTTCATTCTGCTAGAAATCGTTGCAGGGATTACTCTTCGACGAGCAAGCGGAAGCACCATCAAACAAGTGCGCTAACCTCCTTGGTTCTCCTACTGACAAATCTTTCTGGACTCTTGCCAAAAACATCTCTAACAACTTCTGCAAATCTGTCTTTCCTCCTCTTATTCGCTCTGATGGTTCTGTTGCTAATTCTCCAACTGAAAAGGCCAATCTCTTCGGCCTCCTATTTTCCTCTAACTCATCACTGGACGATTCTGGCATTTCTCATCCTCCTCCTTCTCCTCTCTCAGGTGCCCTATGCCTTTGCCTGTGATTGCATTCGATCGGGTGCATGGGCTCCTGGAACTATGAACGTTAGGAAGGTGGGTGGCCCGGATGGCATTTTACACGGTTTTGGCGAGGGGTGGCTCGTGCTTGTCGCGTTTCGGCTTTATATTTATACCTTGTGCCATGCTGGCGCCGCCGGTGTTTGGGCGCCAGCCTGTTAGAAATGCGGCGGCTATGCGCAGAAACAGCATGCAAGATGCCGGCAAATGCGGAATGCCATTTAAGCTGCCCGTCGCCGGTGCGGCAAACAAGATTGCGCGGCGTGCCACACCCGGGAGCTTACGAGAACTTGCATGTGCTTGCCAGCATATCCGCTTGGCCCGGCCATTGCTAGCACATCCCTTTTCTCCGCTTTCCCTCCCTTTCCTCCCTTCTGCGCACCATAGCCAGGTTTTGTTTCAAATCGCTCAATATCGGCTGTTGTTGATGGGGCGACTTCTTCTTTTTCTGTCAATAGTGGTGTTCCTCAGGGTTCTGTCTTATCTCCTACTTTATTCCTACTTTTCATTAATGATCTTCTCACCTGCACATCTAACTCTTCACTCATATGCCGATGACTCGACCCTTCATTCTTCAACTCATTTCAATTCTGCTCCTTCTCTTACTTCTAGAGGTACTTTCTCGTCTTAATCTTTCGATTCTATTCTCCTTTGATCTTTATAGAGAATTTCAGGGTGGGGTCGTCCTGAACCTTGTGAAATTCAATTCTTTAAAAACTCAACTCCTACAAATCTCCCTCTCTAAGACACCTTCTAACTTTCCTATCTCTTTCGACGGTTCTCTCGTCTCTCCTTTTGACAATATAAACATCCTTGGCCTTAACATAAACAAAAAAATGTCTTGGAACCCACATCACAACGGTTGCTAGGGGCGACTGGCCTCAAAAGAAACTGGGAGTTCTGTTTTAGACTGCGAGACTTTTTTTCCTTTTCTCAGTTGCTCAGCTGGGGCCTCATCCGCCCTTGTATGAAGTACTCTCATATCTGGGGGGGCTCTGGTTTCCCCCGGCTTTTGGTAGGGTCGAGTCAAAGGCCAAAGGCTTATAAACTCTTCTGTACTTCCAGTTCTCTTGACCCTCTATCTTTGCGGCGCGATGTTGGTGCTTTATCTCTTTTCTATAGGTACCGCAGCGGCAGGTGCTCGAGGGAGCTTATCACTCGCGTACCTCCACCTTTACGTCGCCCTCGTAGAACTAGGGTGCTGTATCTGCATGAGTTTTGTGTTGATTTAGGTAACTCCAGGGCTGGTTCGCTGCGGTGCTTCCTTCTTTCTTGCCACATCTGTTCTGTGGAATTCTCTTCCATCTTCTGTATTTCCTGACGAATTTAATCCGCCCAAAGCCTGCGTCTGTTCTCACATCACCGTAATTTACCTTGGTTATTTGACTCCTGGGGCGTGCCACCTCATGAATAGGGCCCAGCACATGAGTGGGGGTGGTGACAACTGTAAAAAAAAAAAAAAAAATAATAATAATATTAATAATAATAATAATAATAATAATAATAATAATAATAATAATAATAATAATAATAATAATAATAATAATAATAATAATAATAATAATAATAATAATAATAATAAGAATAATAATAAAAAAATTTAAATTCCTGTATCATTCCTTCCATTCCATCTTCCATTCCTTTCATTCCATTCCACCATCATTTAAGAACTCTCTCTCTCTATATACTCTCTCTCTCTCTCTCTCATATATATATCTCACTCTCACTATATATATATATATATATATATATATATATATATATTTATATATATATATATATATATATATATATATGCTTTCTTTATATATGTATGTATATATACTCTCTCTCTCTCACTATATATATATATATATCTTTACCTATACGAATATATATTTTGAATAATCAATATATATATATATATATATATATATATATATATATATATATATATAAATCAACAACAAGAAATAACATACAATAAACATTAAAAAACAGCTGTACCCAAGGAGCAATCCTATCCCCTACCTTCTTTAACTTATTCACTGCCGACCTACCACAATCACAAACAGACCATACAAACATAGCAACCTTCGCAGATGATATCACCCTAGCCACCACACACCAAAACCTAAACATAGCAACTAATCTAACCTATCAGTACATCAACCAAATTCAAACTTGGTTGACCGATAATAAAATGTCTGCATCACCAAATATATCATCTATTACTCTAATCACAACTGACGGCCTACCCGGTTCAACCAACCCCAAATCTTCATAAACAACATCGCTATCTCATTAAACAAAACACCCAAAATTCTTGGACACACATCTGACTTTCACAAAACACATTGAAAACAACAACATCAGCAAACAGGAAACTAAACATACTAAGAATCATAGAGGCACTCACATCAATAATAACAAACAGACATCCACCACAATGTGAAAACAATACATCCTCCCAACACGAAACTACGCCTCACCAATGTGGCACTCATTTTTGACCAAGGGTAACAAATGAAAACTACAAACCAAGAAAACACTCAGAATTATAACAGGATGCACATCTACAACACCTAAATAAAGGAACAAAAATGCTTCAAATGAACAAACACCTAAAAATGATAGGCACTCGGTTCTCGGCTGAAACACCAACATCACAACATCAATGCTACATTGCACTTTCCAACC
>JABUQX010094658.1:7500-10000 GCA_015478945.1 Trachelipus rathkii | reverse complement strand
GAGCGGCCAACTCCCCCGAGCATCTACCGCCGTTGTAGTACCTGTTGAAAAGAGATAGTGCGCCAACTTCACGTCGCCGAGATAGAGGGTCAAGGGAGTCAGAAAGTAGGGGACAGTTTATTAGTTTCTTAGCTTTAGACTCAACTCTGTCCAATAGAAGGATGTGGGAGCCGGAGCCCCCTAAATGTGAGAACAGTACTCAATACAAGGGCGAATAAGGCCCTAATATAAACTGGAGTAGCTGTGCAGAGGGAAAAAATTCCCGCAACTTGAACGAACTCATAGTTTCTTTGAGGCCACCTTAGCAGCCATTGAAATATGAGTGTTTCCAAGACATTTATTGTTTATGTAAGACAAAGGAATGTTTAGGTTATTTCACAGGGAGAGACGTTTTAGAGCCGTCGAAGGATATAGGAAAGTTGGGGAGGTGTTTTGAGAGGGAGATGTAGAGAATTTGAGTTTTTAAATGAGTTGAATACAATTGGTTGCGTGACCCCACCGCGAAATCCCATCCAGATCGACAAGGATAGAATCGTAAAGCTGAAGACGAGAGGCAACTGTAGAAGCAAAGAGGGAGCAGATTTGAAGTGAAGTAGAGAAGTAGTGGAGAGTTTTGAGTCGTCGGGCAATAGAGTGAACAGAGTGAAGTACAGCTGAGGCAGAATCGGTTGATGAAAAGTAGGAAAAAGATGGTGATAGAACAAAACATTGAGGAACACCACAATTAACAGGAAAAGAGGAAGAGGTCGCTCCATCAACAAGTGCCGCATATAGAGCGATCAGAGAGAAAACTAGGCAAGAGTAAGCAAAGAGAAGGAGGAAACCCAAAGGAAGGGAGCTAGAGAGCAGTGACGCGTGCCAAAATTATATATATATATTAGTGATGGACATATATACATACTATATATATATATATATTATAATATATATAATAGTATATATATATATATTATATATAATATATATATATATACTATATATAATATATATTTCTATATATAATATATATATATAATATATATACTATATATATATAGATATATATATATATATATATATATATATTATATATAAATATTATATATATTATATATTAGTATTATATTATTATTAGTGATGGACATGATTATGACATGATTTATATATATATATTATATATATATAATATATATATATATATATATATAGTATATATATATAGTTTATATTATATATATATATAGTATATATATATATAATATAATATATATATTAATTAGTGATGGAGCATGATATGAATGATTATATATATAATATATATATATATATATATATATATATTATATATATAATATATATATAACTCACTCCTATATATATATATATATATATATATATATATATATATATTATATATATGATATATATATATATATATATATATATATATATATTATATAATATTATATATATATATATATATGATATTATAAGTATTATATTTTACAGAAATCGAAATTCAAAATTACAATTATTCCCATAAACTCCCATGATAAAGATACCAAATAATATTTATTTTATATGCATTTAATACAAATGTAGAAAACATCCTTAACATCCTCATTTTTCAAAAGGGATGCGGATGCGGATGCGTATGTGCCGTTAAGTGAAGATGCGGATGTGCCGTTAAGTGAGGATGCGGATGCGGATGCGGATGTCAATTTAGGTGCGGATGTTCCGCAAATGCGGAAGCGGATGCGGATGTCATGTCCATCACTAATATATATATATATATATTTTAAGATACCATGTTTGAAAAGAGAAAGTTAAAATGAAGGTCCCTCTGTCCCTTTGAAATGAAAATTTGATAACTTGAAGATAGTTGCTTTATTGTTTTAATCATTGTAACAAAGATAACCTTTATTTCTTCGGTCAAATTTCCTTCCCAATTCAGTCATAAAGAGACTAAAAATTTGACTGTTCAAATTTGAAGAAAGGAAGCTATAAAATTTTAATTTGAGTTTGCCTACACATAACTTCTTTTCCCCTAGGTTAAAACAATAAATTTTAAACTTATTCCTTTCTTAAAACAAGTAATAATTTGGTAGTAAAATATTTTATAAACTTCTAATTTTACTTTCAGTCATAAAAAAAAGTTTATATCCTTTTTATAACGATTTAAAATGGGAGGAGTTTACGCTTGTGACGTCATTTTAAGGGAGGAGCCTAATCTGTGACGTCATTTTAATAAAAGATTTAGATCTTGACTTGAATGAAATTTTTTTACGCTTCATTTTCTATGTGGCAATTCATTGTTTTATGTGTATGAGTGTGTGTGAGAGTGTGTGAGGGGTGTATGTGTATGTATATGTGTGTGTGTGTCGGCATCTCTCTCGCGCACAGGAAAATAAACCATCATGAGACAAAATTGTATTTACTATAAACTATACTGATATCCAGATTCAAATTACCATTTAACTCCAACCCCAACCCCAACCCCAACCCCAACCCCAGCCTCAAC
>JABUQX010094657.1:62500-66428 GCA_015478945.1 Trachelipus rathkii | reverse complement strand
TTTTATACTAGTTAATTAATGGAAAAAAAAAAATTTTATTTACCAATTTCACAGAATTAAAAGTTATATTGCTTTATTTAATTCTCAAATAAGAAAGTAGTTGTATTTTGATTAATTTTATTTCCCAGTTACTCTACTACGGTTCTACCTATTTTGTATAGGCCTTATAGTTTTATTAAGATCAAGTGTAAATTTTAAGCTAAGTATATAATATTTGATTGAATTAAGACTAAAAGTGATTAAAATATTAAATAGTGATGGTACCTAGAACTTAGAAGCCTTAATTAAATAAAAATAACATCAAAAGCCAAAGAAAACCCATTAAGACAAAAAAAAATTTTTTTTTTAAAAATCAATGGTTTTTTTTTATTTATTTTTTTTAAAAAAAAAATGGTTTTTGGCAACCCTCTTAAATTATAATACATTTATAATTTTACATAGTCATTATATATAAAAATAATTTTGCAATTTTATATTTTTTTCCTCGTCAATTTTATACTTGTCAAATAATGAATTTTTTTTTTTTACAAATTTTAGATTTAAAAGTTATATTGCTTCTTTATTTCTAAAATAAAAAAGTAGTTGTATTTTCATTACTTTTATTTCCCAGTTACTCTACTACAGTTCTACCTATCTTGTATATTTGTTACTGTATATTAAGATCAAGTTTAATTTTAATTTAAGTATTTAATATTTGCTTGAATAAGATTAAAAGTAAGATTAAAAAGTGACTAAAACATGAAGTATTGATGGAACCTGGAACTTAGGTTTAATTAAATAAAAATAGCATTAAAACCAAAAAAACTATTGGCTTTTTAGTTTTTTTAAAAAAGTTTTTTTTTTGTTTTTTTTTAACATTGGTTTTCAACCCTGATCATACTATAACAAAAATGTGATTTTTTGGCGACTTCTCTTCAAATTTTACTTTTCTAATTTTTTTTCCCTTATATTGTAATTTAGATATTAGAAAGCCTACCTCAGGCATTAAGCAGCCCTCAGCAGGTGTTAGGTAGCTCACCACCGGCATTATCAACCCCGCTGCAGGCATTATGGTTCATATAAGTTAGGGGATTTACTCTTACAATACCTAATGTAACCTTATCATAACCTAAAAAAATCCTAGGTCAGTTTGAATTTAATAAAATCCCAATAGGTTTATTTACAACTTTGCGACTTCATAACTTTTTTCCCCAGAAGATAGTCATTTATGTTTTCTTTTTATGTTTCATTACAAGACATTTGGAGTCTACCCTGTGAGTTTCATCAAAATCAGTGCTGACGTAGTTTCGCCCTAGTATTACCATATATATATATATATTGCCAAATACAGGAATAAGAACACTATAATATTGAAAAATATAGAAGTTTCTCTGCAAAACTACTTATAGCTATATTCAGATTCCGCATCTCATGTAGGTCCAGAATCGTACCAAAAAATTTCGATATATCAATTTTTCGCTATATCAATAGTTTTTATTTATTTATAACCATTACAGGGCTCAAGCCAACGGGGGACAGAGGGGGGTGACAGTCTCCCCATCGCCCACCGGTAGGTTGATAGACACCGACTCCTACCATCTTTGCGGTCTACCCTAGAGGTATCATTTAGCTTTAAAAAGTAAAAAAAATTATTATATATATATATATATATATATATATATATAAATATATATAATATATATATATATATATATATATATATATATATATATATATATATATATATATATATTTACTGCTGCTGCTGCTGCTGCTGCTATATATAGAGAGAGAAGAGAGAGGAGAAAGAGAGGAGGAGAGAGAGAGAGAGAGAGAGAGACACATATCATTCTATATTTACTTTCTTTTTCATGCAAATACTCTGAAATTGAGCATTACCTAGAACTAACTATTTATTAGGGTGCATTCTACAGGAAGTGAATGGAGTATATATATATATATATATATATATATATATATATATATATATATATATATATAAAATAAAAAATAAAAATAACATTCCTCTTTATATATATATATATAACTATATATATATATATAACTATATATATATATATATATATATATATATATATATATATATATAATATATATATACAATTTATCTGTATGGCAGTTAGCAACTATAGGATTACTAAAGTTAGGGATTCCACTTCATTAATTAAGAGCTTTTTGCCTAGCCAATCTGACTGGTAAACTTTAGGGAAGACAGGAAGAACATTTTGCCAAGTAAAGTCAGCTGAGAACTTTTAAATTTTCTTTTCGTGCCCTGAACCAATGTGGGCTTTGGCACATGCTACTAACAAGATTGGTCCAATTAGTCTGAAATGCTGCTAATTAAAAAAAAATATATAGAAAAACTGAAACTAATCATGCTAAAGCTAAATTTAATCAAACAATTTGGGGCAAATTTACTTTGACAATAGAACAGGAGGTAAGATTTAGAAAATTTCTTCACATGGGGCTTTCTATGATACCTATATAGATGCTTTTTGGGGGAAATAAATTTTTATGGTAATTACCCAGAGGGTTGTCACCCCAATTTTATGAAAATCACAGGATATACTCTAAAATAATAATGAAGAATAGTGAAAACGAAATCGTCGCTCTCTTTAGGAAAAAAAGTTACAGCCTCTCAAAGTTGTTAAAAATCCCATAGGATTTTCTTATAATTTTTTTTTTTGAAAATCACAGGATATATTCTAAAAAAATAATAATGAAGAATAGTGAAAACGAAAATCGGCAGTCTCTTTAGGAAAAAAAGTTACAACCTCTAAAAGTTAAAAATTTTCCCATAGACTTTCTTATAATAAAAATTAGTGAGCCTCGTGCTCGTTTTAGGGCCATCCTATTTCAGGTTATGATAAGATTTGTTAATTCTACATAGATTTTCTCTGTGTATGCCTAACAAAACATCATAACCTGACTTAGAGGGCCTGAAATGAGAGCTAACCTTGATCGATCAATATTGAAAAGTCTATGGGATTTTTAAAAACTTTGAGAGGCTGTAAGCTTTTTCCTAAAGAACGTATTTTCGTTTTTCTCTTCGTAATATTCCACAGAAACATATCCTGTAGATTTTTCATAAAAATCGGGGCTGACAACCCTCTGCGTAACAATTACCATTACTTTATTTTTTAGGTTTTTAATTTTTTTCAAGAACGGTAGGGCGGATTGGAAAAACTTTTTTGCAGATAGCCTCTATGATACATAAATTAATGTTGTAGGCCCAAAGGTTTTATTACTTTTTGTTTTCAACCACACAATCATGGGCTCGGGGGGTACGGGTTGCTCGGCCCCCCGTAAATATACCCCCGTGGCTATGCATATGTTTTTTTTACTTTTTATGTCATCTATAGAGGCTATCTGCGAAAAAAAATAAAATCCGACCTCCCTTTCTTGAAAAAAAAATAAGCAAAAAAAAAAATTCATTTCCAGCCAAAAACTTTTATTTAGGTATCATAGAATTTTTCAAATCCGACCTCCCGTTCCTATTGTAAATAAAATAAGTTTCACCAATAATTTGATCAAAATAAAAAAAATCAGAACACATTATTTTTAGTGCTTCTCTTTAAGGAATCAAGCTGAGAACATTTGACTAGCCTATATTGTCTCAACTTTTGCTTTAGGCTCACCCTTATAGGCCTATGGTAGATTAGAGAAAAACTAGCCTACATATGCCTAGCAAATGATCTTAATTAATTAATTATTTATTTATATAATAAGTTTCACCAATAATTTGATCAAAATAAAAAAAAAATAAAAATAAAAATCAGAACACATTATTTTTAGTGCTTCTCTTTAAGGAATCAAGCTGAGAACATTTGACTAGCCTATTAGGCTCACCCTTATAGGCCTATGGTAGATTAGAGAAAAACTAGCCAACATATCCCTAGCAAATGATCTTAATTAATTAATTATTTAT